>JARFJB010000041.1:105000-132500 GCA_036346205.1 Vesta saturnalis | reverse complement strand
CACACACACACACACACAACACACACACACACAACACACACTAACTCACACACACACACACACACACACACACACACACACACACACCACAATCACTACACACACACACACACACACACACACACACACACACACACACACACACACACACACAACACACACACTCACAAACGTACTGCACTCACACACGCACACGCGAACATACGCACATACTCACACCACACACACACACACACAAACACAAACACATACTCACACTCTCACGCACGCACGCACACACGCACACGCGAACATACGCGCACACTCACACACGCACACGCACACATAAACACACGACACATAAACACACGCACACACGCGAACACGCACACGACACACGCACACACGCACATACGCACACACTCACGCGACACACAGACACGCACCAGGTATATATATAACACACACACACACACACACACACACACACACACACACCACACGCGCACACAGTACACCTGTTTGGACTTTTATCTATGGGGTAGGTACTTGAAGCCTACTTAAGTAGGAATTATTGCACAATCGGTCCTTTTTAGGGCATAAATAAAATTAATAAAAAGTATTCCGCAAATTCCTTTCAAACATAAATATTATCATATTTTTACATTTAATTTTTGAAATTATGAAAGCTTTTATTATTTAAAAGTTATAAAAAATTATAAAAAGACAAATAAATACCAGTGTAATATGGACATTTTCAAATTTTATAATAACTAAATTTTCTTTCATCGATGTTTTAGGGTATGAATAAGATATCGATTTTCACTAACCTATTTAGGGATGATATCGTCTCATTTTTATGAAAAAAAAGTTATATTGTTGTATTTAATTTTTAAGAGAATTTTGCAATTTTCTGATATTACATCAAAGAACGCGTTCTAGAGGCATCACTAAGAATTGGACATATTGCAGGTAAGGTGAATTTGATGGAGCAATAATTGCTCTTTCCGACGAGACTAAGTTTTTAAAATCAGTTCAGCCGTTTAGGAGTTACAGATGTTTATTTAAAAAATCACTGAATCACCCCCCACCACTTTATTTTTATAGATACGTCAAACAAAAATTACTCAAATAAAACTGGGCTTTAAAAAGCATATAATTTTTTAATACATTTACTAGGTGGATTTCAGTAAAAAAATCACTTCAAAAGTTTAGGATGGCAGTTACGCCCCCTAGCATAATACCGCCTTTTCTTCGTCACTTTAGTAAAAAAAATTTTACCGCAACTCTCTACGACGAACAGCACTTTGTATTCATATTTGGCCACCCGGTACATAAATAAATATGTACATTTTTTGTAGAGGTGCTAGCTAATTTCATGGATGTGGGTTTTTTTCTGTTCATCTGGTATTCCAAACGATTATAGACTCTCGTTATGATGATTTAGTAAATTCTATAGTAAGAAAAAAATTCTCTTCAGCCGCCAATCGGCCACGCACTCAACCATTTCTACATTAATAAATTTTATTGTGGCTCATAAGTACTACAAATAACTACCAATTAACAATCACATTTTTGCAAAACAAAATAAAACTGTTTTCAAAATAATTTTTACACATAATTTCTTTTTTGTACCTAAATGTGTGCCACTGATTCCTACATTGATAATGCATATAATTATGTGGCATCGTGTAAAAATACTCTTTTAGCAGACATATTGGCCATATTCTTAACAAGATTACAAGTTTCATATTAACTTAATAAATATAATTACTACTAAAACAAAAATTATAGAGTACAATTATAAATTAAAATTTCCTTTAGAAATATAAACGGGTACTATGCTTGTACGATTGTAAATAATATATACTCTAGAAGAGGTAACTTTAATTATCTGGGGTGTATCAGTTTTATTGTCTAAGTTAGGGAATACTGTAGAATGCCGTTTTAATAGGTTATATAGCTTTATCTTATGTAATAAAGTTTGAAGGTCTAAGAGTCCTTTACCTACAATAATATCGAACCGTTTGTCTATTTAGTTATAATACAATCTTATTTTAAATCGATTAATCGTTATTGAGAAATTTTTTTGTTAAATATAAAAGACTATTAAGCAATTAAAACTTGACCTATATATCTGGTACATATTTATTACATTACAAAAAATGTAGACATGCTATTCTTATCCATTTCAAATATTGGGATTATCTGAAAAAATTTTAATGGAATCAATCAAGAAGTTCGCTATTTATTTTTAGGCACCTGTACAGAACATCTTTATTATGTATTAATAAAAATTGAAGTTATTGAAGACGTTTATATTTTCTTATTGGGAATTATAACAAGTTTTTTCATTAGTCGCTTCAGTATAATTTTTCAGGCCATGAAAAGTAACGAATTTAGGGATGAATAATAAAATGCGTGACAACTAGAAATAACTCCTTCACACCAAATATTGCTTGCCTTCTTTTAAAATACGCCGCGATAGACATTAAAATACGTTTTTTGTTAAAAGCTTACAACGAAAAATGATATATTATAAATAACTACCTTCATTTTCTAGGTAATGACTTTCCTCATTTAATGTAATCCAACAAAAAATTATATTTATCTATTTATCATATTATTGATATTCATGTAAGTTTGGCTGATAACTCATTTTTTTAATGATGTAACGTGATTCTTACCTCTGATATAATACTACAATTTACGTACCCTTTCAATTCAACATATATCATTAAATCTTTAAATAGTTAACTATATGTATGTATGTACGTGTATATATATATATATATATATATATATATATATATATATATATATATATATATATATATATATATATATATATATATATTTTTTTTTTTCATACATGTGCGAAGACTTATTGGTGAAACTACTGATATTTGAAAATTTGTACGTTAGTCTTTTTGATCATGCTGAATTTAATGAAAATATTTGTAACTTTGTAACACTTCCGGTTATACTCGAAGAAACCATCGACTTGCTTATTTTAAATAGAATGTGGTAAATTTTGGTTGAAATTGGTATTCTACATAAAATTCTGAATAAACTTTTATAACTTAACTTAATGTTCACGCCATCCTTGCGAGGTAGGCAAAACAATCCCTGTCTCTTATTTATTTTTCATTCTCAATCTTTCTCCATGCTTTCCTATCTTCGCATAGCTCCCTAGCTTCTGCAAGATTCATACATTGTCTCTGATATGCTCCTTATCTTTCTTTCCTTTATCATAGATTCTATTACATTCAGCCAAGTTCTACGCGGCCTACCAGATCCGGCCTTTCATCTAACCTCACCCACATATATTTGTTTCGTTAAACCTGCGTAGTTCATTCTCTAAATGTGACCAAACCAGCATAATGTTACATCTATCCATCATCGTCTTTTCCTCACCACACTCCGTCATTATGCATTCATTTTCTATCTTGTCCCTTCTCGTTTTACCACATGCGCTTCTCAGGAATCTCATACCCACGGCATTTATTGTTCTTTCGTGCTTTTCCTGACATACCCATGTCTCACTTCCATACAGTACTGACGGGACGAATACGCATTATAGATTGCTCGTTTCGCACCTAGGCTCATCCTTTTATTTCTCATTATCGTCCACATACTTCCAACCACTTTCCTCCCAGCATTGACCATTCGTCCAATCTCGCCCTCCATTGTACCATCTGCAGTAAGCATTCTACCGAGATATACCAGCTCGTCCACTTGCTCCACAATTTCACCTTGCAGAGTAAATACTCTAATCTTCTTTCCATCTTCCCGATTGGACACCACAATCTTAGCTTTGTTCACTTTTATCTTTAGGTCCATGCTCTCACAGACTGTATCAAACTTCCTCAGAGCGGTTTGCAGCTCATTCGCACTGTCACTTAATAAGACTGTGCCATCTGCATACACCAGAAGTCGTGCATTTACGTCACCAATCATTATACCATTTGTATGGGTACATGCTTGTCTGACACATGTATACATTGAACAACCACGGTGACATCCTTGCCGCACTCCTTGCTCAATATTAAAGTGTTCAGTCATACCTCCTCTCACCCTAACACATGCCCGACTACCGTTGCATACTGCCCCTATTCCATTTATTAGACCTCTGTTTACGCCATATTCATTTAATGTTTCCCACAGTTTCTCCCTATTCACTCTATCATATGCTTTCTACAGATCAACAAACGCACAGTACTACTTCCTTTTTCGTTTAAACACTATTCGATCACCTGCTGGAGAGCAACCATTTGATCGACACATCCTCTTCCTGGCATGAAGCCATCTTGCACATCCCAAATATTAGTTTGTGTAGCTTCTCGTACCCTATTAATCAGTATTCTTCCAAATACTTTACCAGGAACGCTGAGCAAACTTATTCCTCTGTAGTTCTTACAATCACTCTTGCTCCCCTTACCCTTATACAGTGGTACAATGATCGCGCTCTTCAAATCCCTCGGCACTTTTCCAGACATAAGACATACATTGAAGAATTCACACAATCTTCGTATAAGCTTTGTACCACCATACTTGAGCATTTCACCAGTGATTTCATCTACGCCTGCTCCCTTCCTACCGTTTCTCTACCTCATTTATTCCAATATCCTTCTCAGTTTCATTCATCATTCTTCTATATTCTCCTTATTTAACCCTTCAGTCTTACTTTTCTTACTACTGTACAGCTTTCCGAAATATTCTTGCCAGCATTTCCTCACTTCACAATCGTCCCATACTATTTCGTTACTAATATTCATCACTCCTGCAGCGTTCTGTTTTGGGCCACGTTTTGTATTTTGACCCATTTCCAGAAGAGTTTTTGTTTCCCTCAAAATCATTCTGCATTTTCTCCTCCTTCCTCTTTACTTATTCTCACCTTCTTCGTTTCTTTGTTTCTTAATCTGTACACCTCATACAATCACTTCTTCTCAGTCTCATTTTTTGCAGCAATCATTGCCATGTACGCATCTTTTTTTACGTACTGCCTTTTTACCGACTCATTCCACCAAGCACATTTTTCTGTCTACCTACAGTCGCCCTTCCACATATTCGCACGGCGACAATTGACAACAGAGTTTTTCAAGCTTATCCATGCACTATCAACGCCAGTGTCTTTTATTTGTTCGTTTTTCTCCAGGTCCACTTTAGCCCTAAGCACACTCTCGATACAATCAAAGCGTGGTCCGATCGACACTTCGATCCGCACATTACTCTTGTGTCTTTCACCAGGTTTCTAAGCCGTTCATCATACACTATCAAGTCTATCATACTTTTAGATTCACCTCTTTGCCATGTATACATATTCACATTTTATGTTTAAACCACGTATTGGATACAAACAGGCTTCTCTCATACAGATGTTCAGCAGGTGTTCACAATTCTCATTGACTCTTTGGTCTCCGAACTTTCCTAGAACGCGTTGACTATGTTCTCTCTACACCCATCCATCCGTTCATATCCCCACTATCACACTCTTTCGTTCTCATACGTTCAACATGTTCTCTACTTTATTCCAGAAGTTCTCACGCTCTGGTCTCTTTCTCATTCACCGGTGCATAGCATAAAACAAGAAAAATTCTTCAAACTCCACTTTCATTCTAACCATATTACCCGGGAGATACCAATTCGTACTGTTTAACACATTTTTCGCTCTTTCACTTATGATCACCCCAACTCCTTTTGCGCCATGCACTTCAGTCTCAACTCCTGACCATAGCGCCATCCTCCATCTCCACAGCATCCTTTATTTTGCGCTTGTCTCCAATACACACAGAATATCAAGGTGTCTTTCGTACATTACATTCGCAATTTCAAATTCTTTACCATGAATACCTCTAACATTCCACGTACTGACTCGCCATTCATTCCTTGCATAGTCGTCAGCAACGGACCTATCTCGCCCTTGAACGCCTCTTGTAACCAGGTCGATCCGAGGCAAACTTTTATAATATATCAAAATGAACGGTTTTTGAGTTATTTTAAATTTTGTGAATTTTTTGAAAAATTATATGCTCATATTTTACGATATCTTAGCTAATTGATAATCGTTTACGTTCATATTTTGACCAAACAATAGCAATATATGATGAAACATTGTGTATAGGAAATGACTTTGTTAATTTATACAGCGTGTTGAAAATCGAGTGACCAATTGTAATAATTTCAAGCATTAAAAACTTGCTTATTTTAAACACCCTGTATTTTATGGTACTATGAGTTGTCGAAAGTAAAGTACTGGTTAGATCTGTACAAAAGCCTATTTAACGAGCAGCTGTTTTGGTAGCTAACAACCCCTGAGAGATTTGAAGATACAGTCATACCCAACAGAGTAATAGAGTCTGAAAACTTAAGAACTGAGCCATTCATACCTATAACAGGAAATGATCGATCTTTTTGGCGGACACAAGGCAACACTGAGTTTATTAGCATTAAATTTAACTAGATTATTGTTTCCCCATTCGAGAATACGTTGAATCTCTTTGTTGATTGAATTTGCCATTTCAGCTTTAATTTCTTGATTTGACATAGAAGGTGGATTATCACTAGGAGTAGACTGAGATTAACTACAGAGAAGAGTGCTATCGTCAGCAAAGCAATGGATGGGGTTAGTTGTTGAAGAAATAAGGTCATTTATGTACAGCAGAAAAAGTGTAGGCGCTATAACGATCCCTGTGGTACGCCCGCGTTAATGCTAACTTCTTTTGAAAAAAGCCATCAACTACGACACGTCTTTTATCAAGGAAACTAGAAACCCAGTTGATGAGCGTATCATTTAACCCAAACGAGGTGAGTTTGGCAAGTAAACACTTATGCCAAACTTGGTCAAATGCTTTGAGATATCTAAAGCGACTACAACTGTTTCAACGGACTGCTCTACTGTATTGTTCCAAACTTGGGTCAATATGAAAGAAGATCACCTGTTGAACGACTTTGCCTAAACCCATATTGATGGTCACTAAGGAGTTTGTTAGTTTCAAGGAACGTGAGCAGTTGCTGATTGATGGCTTTTCCATGATTTTAGACAAAATGGAAGTGATGGAATTGGTCGGTAGTTTGAGGGATCGGTCTTATCGCCTTTTTGGGAATAGGTTGAACATTTTGCTAACTTCCATGATGAAGGAATTCCCAGAAGACATAGAGATCGTATAGAGCTTAGATAGGACTGGTACTAGTTCGGGGAACATTTCTTTAAGACAATAGCTGGGATACCGTCTGGGCCAGTCGCCTTATTGATATCAAGCCTACTGATGATCGATTCCAAGAGCTTGTACCGAAAATGAATTGGTTTCATAGCGTATGAAGAAGAGTTGACTAGAGGCACATTTTTCCAGAATCATTGAGACACGAGTTTGATGCAAACAAATCTACAAAAACATTAGCTTTATCTACAGAATCAGCAACTACCGATCCGCCAATAGATGTCAGGGGGGTGGGAATGAAGATGTTCCAAAGTTTTTACTAATGGCTTTTGCTAAAGACCAAAATTTGCGACTGCCTAAAGGAGATGTAGCTAGTGCATTGCATTTTCGTTGTTCGAACAACTTTTTAGTTTTAGTGATGACACTTTTCCAGATATTTCTAGCACCAACGTATTCTACATTGCTGTCGACCGATTTATTAGATTTCCATTTAATGTAATATTTATTTTTTAAAGATATTGCATCAGCACAAGCCTTATTGAACCAGGGTTGGGAACGTGAATGACCTATACGGTACTGTTTTTGGGAATGTATAATCCATTCCATGAGGATGACTTCAGATACTGAAAGAGCGATGTCCGAAGAAGAGGACGACTTAAAACAATATTCACGCCATGGAAAGGTTGCAAAGAAATTCGTAAATTCCTCCATCGAGCTGACTTAAAACACACAAGGTTCTATCGGTTTTGCGAACAACAGTGGAATTAGGTACAGTAGAAATGATTTTATTAGACAATGGTCGGAAAGACCTAAAGACGAAAGAACGGAAGTTTTATAAACAAGAGGTTTGATGTAAGAAAGAGATCTAGAAGATGTGAGTATGGTTAGGGTTATCAGGGATCTTGTGGGTTCAGAAATCATTTGTGTGAGATCACATGAAATAGCAAATGTTTCTGCACTATGACCAGCAGGATTTGTAGATGAAACTGAAGCCAATTAGAGTTATGAACATTGAAATCGCCTACAATTGAGATATCGCAAGATGGAAACTGAGACAGGAGATAGTCAACTTTCATACTAAGGTAATCGAAGAAGTCTTGAAAGTCAAAATTTTTATTTTCTAAGGAGAAACCCTCTTGCAAGTAATTCTGTCCTTGATGTAGGCACATACGCCTCCTTTATATCGAAAGTTAGAGTGAAGGTGGTATTGAGGAAATTGCAAGTCGGTGACTCGGAGCTTTCAGAGGAGACTTGTGTTTCAGATAGAAACAAAATGTCAGGTTGTAATTGTTCTAGATGTTGGTGAATAGCATTAAGATTAGACCTGATACCGCGGATGTTGCAGTAGTGAATCAGAAAGTTGATACTTTCGATGACCGTGGTCGCTTGGGCCCTGCCCTCCCGGACATCCGAATGGGGCAGGATTTTACGTCCGGAATTTATTACCCTAGAAACTACAGCCATCTTATTTTTAATTTGGGACTTTTAATCCAATAGAAAGACAGTGAGGGCGAGAAGGAAGAATAAGGATGAGAATAGATTAAGGATGAAGGAAAAGCTAACCGGCAGCCCTTACCAAGCTCAGAAAATCGGAGCCCCAATATTAAGGAGCCCATGGTAAGGGTGGTGGTACCTCCCGGCTTACATGGAGTATACATGCCTACCACCTAGCATACACAAAATCTAGCCATTCTTAGGATAAGAATAACAATAAAAACGATAACATAACATAATAACATAACACAATTACAGAGAAATAATAATAATAACATAATAACAACAGTAGGAACAACATTTTCAAAACATAAATGTTCAAAATTATTTCCATTTACTTCTAAGCATTTACGAATCCTTTTAATAATGTTTTGTTTCCTAAATTTACTAAGTTTTTGGGGATCGTAATTATTAAAAGCATGCAATACTCTGTATCATATTTTACTTTGTTGTAATTGGTTCACGTATTCTTCATTTTTAATATGTCCCCAAATACTACTGTCTAGAAGCATTGGATCAGGATCTCGACGGCCAATGATGTGGTCTCCTGTTGGCTATCCACCTATCCTCGAAACGCTGGTACAGAAAATCAGCTTTAATTTGTAAGTTGTGCCGCGGTCCACGTCCTGCTGATATCATACAAGACTTCTTTCTTCGGCATATAAATTTTTAACGATGTCAAAATAGTATCCTGAAGGATGTTGTAGTATCCGACACCGGTGACGTCATCATAAATATTGGGTCCGAAAATTCTGCCATCTGTTATGGCACAAAAGCATTAAATGACCAGCTCCTTTGAAAATAACGCTCTCTTGTAATGTGAGGGTTTTCGTCAGACCAAAATTCCTATTGTGTCGATTGAACATACCATTCTTGCAAAATGTCACCTCGTCGCACCAAATGATTCTTTGAGTAAAATTCTCATCTTCCTGGACTTTCAACAAGAACCATTCACAAAATTCAACGCGCTTAGGAGATCTTCTGGCAGCAAGTGATGCACAACATGATAACAGAAAGGTTTCCACTTATTCTATTTAAGAATCCTTTGAATTCTTCTTAATCGTAATTATTTCGCAATCTCTAATAGAAGCATCTCGATATGCAGAAAAGAATCAGCACATTTGTCACGTTAAATTCATCATCAACTAATGGTTTAATTCTTGCAATTTTGGACGGTGTGCTCAAATTGCGACATGTTCATTAAAAGTCTTGTGATGATATCTCGAGTTGACCTCGGTTTTGCGTGCGTGCGTGTGTGCGTGCGTGCGTGCGTGCAGTGTGCGTGTGTTCTTGCCGAAATAAACTTAATAAGGTGTTTAAAGATTAAGACTAAATGTAATGCGAAATAAGTAACACGAGTACTATACGTATTCACCTAGGTTTAAATGTGGTTGAGTTAGCTGAATACGTAAAATGAAAACTAAATAAGAATAATGATGAAAATATTACAAAACAATTGTAGGATACATTAAAATTTTATCTAGAATTAATACGGAGGAGGATCATAAAGCCTTGATTAAATTTATTTTATGTTCAAGAGTAATAGAGATGAAAAGAAATTGTTTTAAATTAAAAATGTAAAAGCGTAGTAAAAGTTATATTAACTATGAGTTTCTCAATCAGAAGTTAACAGAATTGGTAATCGTCTAAAATGTGTTGTAAATGAGGGATAGTAATGAATGATATTTGTTATAAGTTAAAGACGATAAATTAAAGATAATCATCAATACTAGGAATTGTAAGGTTTTTCAAATAGTTGATGATTGTAGCAAAATACCAACAAGTTCAGTCAGAAGTCAGAAGAAATAACTTCACTAGGATGTTTACAAAATCAATTTTAAATGTGCTGATAACTAAAGTATCGTAGATCCAAAATTAACTAAAGGCAGTTTCGCAATCCTGATGGCAACGAAAAATTATAATTTTACGATGAGAATTTTAACATGAATAAAAATGTTAAGTATAACAGGTAAACAACCTGGTGTAAATAAAAATGAAAAAGTTCCAAACGCCAGTAATTTTTTGTTAACAACGTTAAAGAACACTTAAATCTTTGCTCTAATTATTGGGTTTAATTAAATGATGGAAATAAAAGTTAGTGTATTTTGTAGACACCGGAGCAAGTATAAATACAACATAAATTATCAAGTTATGATAATGGTGCAAAACAGCATTGGAGATATAGGTAGAATTCAAAATAATTTTAAATTTGAGTACATTCAATTCTAATTTTAATCAGAATTGAAAAGATTAAAGAGGGAAAGGTGGAATATTTAAATCAGAATATTTTTAGAAAATAACACGATAGTAAATTACAACTTTACTCTAAGTTGTTACGTCAAACCGCACTAGGCGTCGTGCAGGCTTACCGAAGTGAGCGCGTTGTCAAGCCACCTACTGTGGAAATGGACGGGTTAGATATAAGAAAGTAAAATGATTGAAGCCTTGCTTCAAATACTACTTACCATAAATTTACAAATAACAATGCTCAAGTTTTAGAAAATCTAAATCAAAAGTCGGTTTAATAATTTTTTGAGTCACAACATTCGTTAGTTTCCGAAAAATTTAAAGTATAACGTTCGGCGCTTTCTTCATAAATAACCTCTATATATTTTATGAATACTTTCTCTTTAAAACTCGTGTTTAAACATTCATCAATAGGTTTAAATTTTAATACTTCAAATCTGTAATTTACACTTAATAAAAATATTCTGTCATTCGTGTTCTGTATTTTACTGACTGTCACATAGTTGGGAATAATTAAATTTTGTAACCAATCTGACATATAAATCAATTTCAGATGAATCATTAAACTCAAAATATTCAAAAGTTCATTCAATTAATAGTAGGTGTAACCCATTAGGTAAATTTACACAGGTTAATGCTAAAATCTTATCTTTGCTGACACAAATATACAAAAGTAAATTAATTAATGGATATATATATATATATATATATATATATATATATATATATATATATATATATATATATATATATATATATATATATATATATATATATATATAGTTCACCAATTGCAAATGTAAATATGTACAAACACGTGGATTTAAAAAGCACGACAAAAACCAATTCCTATAGATTAAAAGTTCCCAAACCTTACATTCTAAACAGAGTAAACAGATGAAGGCTGATTATCCTTTTTACTCATAAGAAGCACGGATGAAAAAAGACAATCGTACTTTTACCTTTTAAACAAAGTCCTAAAACCAGTTCTTACCAATTACGTTAGATAATTGTATGTCCGCGATATAGTGAAGTCCATATGGTCTGCTTCCCCTAATCGTTTTTAATTTTACACCCACACTGGCATAAAGAAGACGACAGCATTGGGGAATAATCCGGCCGCTAAACTCACTAACGAACACAAATGTCTGTCGTTCACATGCGTGTTCCACATGGACTCTTTGCCTTACTGTTTCCCCTTCAACGTAAACGTTTGTCACAATTAACCGTTTCCACATAAATATTAAAATTCTTAGTTGCCTTTATACAATCGATTTTATATCACTAACGATTGTACACATGTACTTCATTCAATGTCAGTAATGACCACTTCTCTTAACTAAACTAACAAACCTTTAATTCGGTTACTTTATTGTTACATTATTGTTATCGCACAATTTAGGACATGAAAAGTGCAAAAAAAATATTTGCTGTTTTATTTTTAAACTGCTTTTGCAATTTTTAAATCCTTGAAGAAAATCACTATACCTTTCTTCCACTCGCAATTTAAATTAAACTGTTTTATTTGTAATGTTTATGTACGATCTGTTCCCATCATGAGTTATTGCAGTCATATATATGTATATGTCCTGCAGAACTGAATTATTACCATAAAAAAACAGCACTGACCATTCTAAGGTCTCTCCAAAAAAAAACAAGCGCAAGATCTACTTTTACTTAACTTGTAACCAAACGGTTTTCTCCTACAGCCTTATTAAGCTCTCCCGTTTATACCCCCTATCAACCACTCTCGCGCCAAAACTACTATCCACGCCGTCTTGCCGCCTTGCCGAGTGGAAGTCTGAAACGGAACCATCGCTATCCAAAGAGAGGTAAACGTAGCCTTCTTGAATTTACTTTATAAATTAACTCAACTCTGCGAAAAAAATTAATTCTAATTGCAATTATATTCGCTCTGTACGTTATCCAGACCACAACTGAACTTTCTATGAAAATTTCGCTTATGGAAGATCTCCATTTCCGCATAGTTTAACCAAATCCAGCACATTCTAACAAATTCATTCTTGGACACGCATTCAATTTTCCATTATTGCGCAATGTTACAACAAAAATGTGCATACATATTTCTTACTGCACATTAATACAATATCAGTATATCATAATCTCACTCACTCATACGTATATAACCATTTATTTAATTCTAATTTTTTTTCCAAAACATTATCTTTCAATAAAATTCAATTTAACTCTTTCAACATCAAAACCCTTCTACAACATTCAAATAGTCTTCATTATTACACAAAATATTCCGTTATTAAACTCCAATGGCGTATCATTTTCACCAACTTAGAAGGAATAGCGAGAAGTAGCAAAAAACAGATTAAATGTATGGTTTGTGTATGTGGGCCTAATAAAAATTTAGTTAAAATGTTGGGGAAGCCTTTAAATGTGGATTGGAAGTCGTTCTTTGAAATAGCAACCACAAACTAATAACATGATAATCAAGTAGCGCGTTATATCGTTCAGAATTAACTATGAAACACCTGAAAAATACATTAGCAATTGCTTGATGAGTTAGAAATATTTGATTTTACAATTCGTTGCTTTAATGATAAAACAACCTAAAAATGAAAGCATTATCAAGAATAAAGTTAGGGCTAGATAACTTTTATCCAAGTAAAATAACTTTAGCAGTGATACAGACGAAAAGAATGACCAACCCAGAATGATTTACTGTTACATAACTATAAATTTGTAAAAGACAAAAAACAGAAGAACAAAAAGATAATACAACAAAGATACGTATATATATAAAAAAAGTGGAAACATTAAAAATCATTTTAAAGACCATTAGCGATAAGACATCAGTATTGTCACCATTTGGAACCAGTTATTCAAATTTAGAAGGATCTATCTAGCAAGAAAACATTCGTTATACAAAAAATTCTATTAGTATGGAGTACAAATTTAAGAAAATGGAATTAACCTTTGAAGATAGTAAAAAGTGATAGACGGAACATTATCAAATGTTATTGTAAAAGTAAACAATAAACCGGTGACGGTACATCAAAGGAAAGCTACATAAAGAATAGCAAGGTGAAATTGATTTAAATAAAAGTAATGGATTAACTCTTACCATACTGATCGCACTCAAATAGTGAAATATCATAACTTTTTCGCTGTCCCTATCTCTGTAACATCAGGTGTTCCTCAAAGTGCGCATCTAGCACCGTTACTTCTTCTCTTATATATTAGTGATGTTAAGCTTATACTTAAGCATTCAAAATTTCTACTATTTGCTGACGATATTGTAACATTAAAACAGTATAAACACTAAAACTGGGCCAACTTATAATGTTAAAACAAAAGCGATGATGTAATAAATTGATCAAATAGTTTTAATTAATAAAATAATTACCAAATGATTTTCGCTACTGCCGTCGGCTCATCGGTTGATTAAGATGGGAGGGTTCAATTAACGCACCTGAAATACTGCATGCTTTTCATCAGCTTAATTATTTTCACTTATCCTTAATTCAAAACAAATGTTATCTAAAATTATGAAAAAATGATAAATTCTCGAGCGCCATGTTGTCTTTTTTTATATATCTATCTAGGAACAACAAAACCTAGTTATTGAATACTATAAACAAATTAACACAAATTAAAATAAAATAACAGTTACATAAGTTTATTTAATATATGTTTGAAAACGAAAAAAAATTCAGAAGTCATAAACTTGCTTAGTTATCCTTAAAATATGGAATTTCCTTGAAGTTTAATTCGCCAAATTTATTTGTAAAAGTATGTAGAACTTGCGTTGTAAAGGTAACTCAAGTAAAACTTGCCATTTAAAATAATAGTATAGTAAAATATTGACTTATACGTGCCATTAAAGATTATTAGTCAAATAGGGTGCAAATAAGTGCAATCTAAGTGTACAAATTAAGTATACAAATTAAGTGATTAAAAGGTAATTAAAAGTGCGTACTTAAAAAGTAAGTACTTAAAAAGTGCCTAAAAAAGCAAAGGCTTTAGTTTTAAATATAATGAGAAAGATAACTTACCACCAAAATCTGATGGCACCAAAATATAAAAATTAAGTAAAAATCATGGTTATTGCTGTTAACATTCAGCATTAAGTGAATTAAAAAAAACTTTCAGAATAACTCAATTGTATTTCCCTAAAGTCTTCACGCTTGCGCGGATACAATAATATAAATCCAATTTTGTTTAAGAAACGGAACTAAAACTATTTATGTAATATTACACCCAAAAGATTTGTTC
Organism: Vesta saturnalis; assembly: GCA_036346205.1. Classification (NCBI taxonomy): domain Eukaryota; kingdom Metazoa; phylum Arthropoda; class Insecta; order Coleoptera; family Lampyridae; genus Vesta; species Vesta saturnalis. Next base: position 117,372 of record JARFJB010000041.1, on the reverse strand, counting down.
TAGGAAATGCCAATTAAATTGCCATTCTCAATTCTACGTATTAATAATTAAAAACCTTTCTAGTATTACGCCAAATAAATAAACGATTCTTAAATTAATGTACTTTTTAATACAACCACAAAAAGGTTGTTACAATATTAAAATATTTAAACTCAGTAAATCAATGCAGGATTGTGTTGAACTCCAAAATGATATAAATGCATTATGCTTGTGGTGTTCAATGAATGGAACTAAATTTATCTAAATGTTTCAGTATCACATTCTTCCGTATTAAACAACCAGTCCGATTTAATTATACCATCAGCCACATTCCTATTGAATCTAGGAATTCTGTTACAGACTTGGGAGTCATTTTTTCGTCTGACCTTTCTTTTAGTGAACATATTCATTGGATATGTAATAAATCACTGAAAAAATTGGGATTTCTATTAACATGTTTTGCTCGATCAACTAGTGAATTATTAGTTTTATATACTAGTATGTCAAGGTATGGTAAACTTCCATTAGTTTCCTTCTCCTCAGTGAACTAGATGAACATCATTTATAAAAATTAAAAATTCATACTGCAAATGAAGTTAGATAAAAAACCGTTAACATATTATATAGAGCAAAACCTCCATAGAGTCATTTATCCTTTCGTTTCGAAAATATAACAATATTACATGAGATAAAGGTAATACAGCTGTTATATTAAGTATAACCAACGATAACGTTAAAGTAGAACAACTGTTGGAACCACCGCCTTATCACAAACTACCAAAAGATCCGACAACATAGTTTCCTTTAAAAACTAAAAAACTTATTAAGCAATCATCTATTCCTGTAGGGAAACTAACTCTGAAGTTTTTTCACAAAAACTATATGATCTAAGAAAAATGCATAAACGTAATGATTCATTAAGGCAATGGATTCTACATACACTTTGCGAAGGATCTCATATCTTTATTACAACCTCAGTTATACTAAAAATACTGTCGACTTTAGTAAAAAAATACTTAATTTTAAAATTGAAGGATAATGGTCAGTTTTGATGCTGTTCTACTTTTCGCAAAAGTCCTTTTAAAAGAAACTATGAACATACTGATTCCATTTTTATACAAGATATAATAATTGCTTTTCGGTATTGTATTAGGACGACTTATTTTCAATGGAATAATAAATTCTATGAACAGCTTGATCGTGTAGCAATGGGTAGCCCTCTTCGCCCTGATATAACTTTTACTTGGAAAAACTTTTTAACATTTGCGTTACAAACTGAATCTAAAAAACCTTTAGTTTGGTATAGATATGTAGATGACATTTATTATTTAGAGACACGGAGACGAAACACTGCATAAATTAAAATTTTTATAAATGGGATAAATGGTGAAAAAGTGTACATTGAAACCACAAAACGTAGTTTTAATAGGGAACATATGAGATTTTGTAGGTTAGGTCAACCAAGGGATTCTGCAGTAGCTGAGCATGTTTTAAACAACTTATATCATGACATTCAATTTGATAATATCGAAATGTTGTCAAGACAAGCTCATTATTGTGTTCGTTTACAACGTGAAGCTATTAATATATTTAAACATTCTAATAACTTCAATAAGCTAGAAGAAGTTTTTCATTTAAATTGGTTTTGGCATCTTATAATTAAAAAAAAAGACACAATGGTACGGATTAATTTAAATTTTAGCTTTTGGTATGTCTAGGTTCTTTGCTCTTTTCTCCTAGGCGTTGAAGTAAATGCTTTATCAAAGATATGCATCGCTATAAGAACTTAACATATGTAGTTCAAATTAAAATTACACTTAGAAATTTTATTAAACGTACTAGAATGTGTCTTTATTGTAAACTTACAATTACAGCTATTAACAAAAGAACTACTTCTTCGTTAGATTTGACTAAATCTTTAATTGTTACTTTTGAATGATTTTATCAATTTCAAAATAAAGCTTTTCACATCTTTCGCTTACACTATAATTTCATTAAATTTTGTTAAATATGCTCTCTGACCATGACATTTTCCACTGTTAGCCTTCGACCGTTAGTGAGTATTCTAATTTGTCATATTGAAGGCAGTTTAATAATATTTAATTTTACTAAGGGCTTGGTTACTCCTTACTAAAATTAGATTCCACAGTTGGATTTATACATTTATCAAACTGTTATATTAATAGCAGGTTTATCTCTGCGTTTTCTTATTTTCCGTATTTCATAAATTTATTCTAACATCTTAAACAATTCTTAAAGCACTACTGAGGACGATAACTCTAATGATTATCGAAGCGTAAAAGCTATATTTTCATGAATTACTTGTTATTTGACTGCACCATTATCAGCCTTGAGTTTTACGTTAAATGGGACAATTCATAAGCAGGTGCAACATGCAAGAAAGGACTGTTTACGTGTATTTAGATTACCAGGGTATAATATGAAAATTTAGATTTAATTTTATAGAAGTTGTTTAATAACGAGTTAAAGATTGATATGGATATACATTAATTGCAAAGATCACACCGAACTGGAAGAATTGATAAAGAAAAACCAAGGACAACTGTTATCAACTTCGCAAGTTATCAGTACCGCGTTAAAGTGTTATCAAATTCTAAATGTTTAAAAGGACCAATAATATTTATTTCTGAGAATCCGTTTAAATTTATACAATAAGGCAATATGGCGTTTCAATAAAGGCAATAGTTGGACCAGAACTCATAAACACGGTTGGAAAGGTAGGGGAGGGTAGGGATATTTGATCCCCTGTTACCTTTTTGAAACTAGTTCTTATAATAGAATAAATCTATGATTTCTTAAGAATTTTATACTATTCTAACAACCTTGGCACAAACGTTAACACTCAACCAGTGGTAAAAAACGCTATAAAGTAAAAAAACATTTATCAATTATTATATTGCGAATGGGATCAAGCGTCCCTCTATCTGGGAGACTTAATCTCCCAAACTCGGAAAGTAGGAGGGGGAGGGGGATTTATGGAGGAAATTAGATTGACGAGTTACGGGAGTATTTTTATTGAATTAAATTTAAACAGTTTAATTAACACAAACATTCGTAAATTTTATTTTAAATTTATAGTGTCCGCATCTGACTTCAGGCATTGGCAAAACTTTTTGGAATTATCTTTTAACACCAGCCTCTCGTCACTAGTTGCTGGGAAGCGAAAATGTTCCTCTTTTTTCTTAAGAAGTTTACCAATACCTCGGAAGGTCACTTGCCCAACAAAATAAGTAACTTTTTTTGTTAAACTACAAATACAAAGTCCTTAATTTTAGGAGCACATACCTTAAAGAAATCTCCCGCCTCCACTTCAGAGTCGTCTGAAGAAACCGAAAATAGATCGATGTCATCTAAACTATCGTCACTGGGCTTCCCGAACCTGTACATCTTCGGAACTGTCACCTTTTAACTGTTCCTTCTTTCTACTTCCTTTTTGTTTTCTTTTTTTTTTGTAAAGTTCTTCTTTGCACTTGAAGCTTTCTTGTCGCGTTCTGCTTATTCTCCTTTTAATTCCACTTCCTTGGGTGCATCAGTCAAAATCCTACATTGACCCCGTTCACGATCTTTCATTTGCTCGACTGTGGGTGCGGCTTTGGGAAATAGTAAAACTTTGATTGGGGAGACCATTGTTGATATAGGATTCATGACTGGCGATTGATGATTTTGGCCAGATGGCCCGGATCGTGCACTATGTGATGCAAAAGGCTCTAGAATTTTTTCTATAGCGTTTGGTCTATCGGCCACAAACTTGCATAAAACTCATCGTCTCTAAAAATATTTAATTTGAATGGGAAGATTTCAGATACTCTGCATCCACTTAGGATACCCGCTGGAGTGAAAGACCTTCGACAAGCTTATCCAAGAAGCACTGAAATGTATATTGTTAAACTTTTTCCTCCATGAATAGTCATCCAATGAGATGCAGCGCAGTTGTGGTATATTTTTAGTGGTCCGAAAACAGTTCGGTTCAGTGGCCAAAACTTGTATGATGTATGTGGTGACAACGCTAGTATGATAATACCATGGGTTCGAGCAAAATCTATAACTTCAATATTTACGTGGCTATCGCGATTATCAAGAACAACTAATTGTTTGTTGTCCGGGCTGTAGTTGGTATGCTTGTGAAGGTATTGCAAATATTTGATGAAGTTTTCCGCGTCATCTACCCAAATGGACGAGGAACTCCTGCGAAACATTAGTCAACATGCGATATTGTCAGTTTACACGTGGAAAATAAGAAAGGAACGGACGTGATTTCAACATGCATTTACTGCACAAAAAACGATTACGAGCTGACCTCTCTCAACTGACGTCACTTTAGCTACTTGTTTAACACCTTTTTCTCCAATAATTTTTTCAGGTCTATAAACAGTCGTAACTCCGCTTTCATCAGAATTACAAATTCTTTTAGGTGCACACCTATACTTTTCAAGCGTAGCTCGCGTTTTTTCAAAATCCCATGAGGGAGGAATCTTTTTATTACTTCCGCTAGCGAATTCAAAGGCAAGTTCGCGAAATTTGTAACAGGTAAGCCATGATTTACGCGGGATGCTTAGGCAACATACTCCGCAGGCTGCAGTTCTTCTTCGCTTCTGAATATTTGGGTCTCCTTACATCCGGGTAAGCGGTTTTCCCCTCTTCTAGTATAATCTCTTGAGCGTCATAACGTTGATTTTGAAATGTTTGGCAGTACCTTTAAAAGACCCTCCGTATTTCACTGCAGCAACAGCTGCAGGTATATCTCGGGACATACTGAATACGTCTTTTGACCAACTTTAGGTTTGTAATTTCTTGGCATCTGAAATAAAAATGAAGGATTGCTACTAAAACTTGGTAAGGAGACTTGATCCTCTGGTCATCTCCCCTTAACAAGATGGGATCAACTCTCTCGAGAACACATTAAATGTTTGAAGAGCAATGTATTAAAACATAACCTTAATAACGCGGCGCAAACTACGTAAAATGTTCCGTAGAAAACCACGTAACACCGCTCCCATTGTAAAAACTGTAACGAATTTTTTACGTTCTTCGTTCATTTGTTGCAAAATATAAGAAAAAAGGGTTTTGGTTATTAATGATTTATAAGTTGAGGTAGGCAACTTAATTTGCATTTGGTGTAACTTAAGTTGTATATTTTCTCAAAGGTTTATACTTCCATATCGTGGAATTAAATTTCTACACATATTTCTCGCGCATCGCGACATCACCTGACATCGTGAGCGTCCTTTTTAGCATTACTTGATGTACGCTGTTTTGAACAGGAAGCCATCTTTGATTTCCTCCTAAATTTTGTGAAAAGTGCCACTGACTTAATGGTAAGATAACTCTTTTAACTCGTATTATTTATTAAAACATTTTAATTACACGTTTAATTCTACTTTTACGTACGCTTGTACTATCTTTGGTAGATCTAAATTTAGATCACACTTTGAACTTTCAAGAGAATGCAATAAATTTGGATTATTCAAATTTCAATGAAGATAAATTTGTAAGTAAATTCAGCTTTAGTATGTTTACAACGTACAGATTGAAAATACGACATATTGCGCAACATTAGGTGCGAAGATTACATCATTTTGGTTTACATTTCCGCATTCCTTTTAATACCAGAGGTTCTCAAAAGTTGTACATAAATTTTTAAACAGGTATTTATACTCTAATGATTAGTATGGTTTCTTAAGTATTAAAATACTAAATTCAAATTGCAAAACATAATTTGCAAGTTAAATGACATATTAGGAATTTAAATTCCGCATTCCTTTTAAGTACCAGAGCAATTCTAACAAAAGTTGTAGCATAATTTTTTAATTGTGGAGACAGTACTATATATCTAATGATATCTAAGCAGAAATGTAATTAACAAATTCAAAATACATAACACCTCGTTATGTAATACTACAAAGCTAACTTTAGTAAAATTTGTTGTACAATTATAACTTTCGAAACTAGTTAGTAACATATTTTTAGTATGCGGATAACTTGAGAAGATAATTAATGTATCCATTAGGTTCGAAGAACCATAACTAAGTTACATCTTGACGAAGATACCAAATGCTGTCAGAAACGGTTTAACTATCTCTATGTAAACTATGTTCGTAAAGTGAAAGGACCAGAAAAAACCTCTTGACGAAGTAAGTTAGTGAAACGAAAATTAAAGCCGAACTAAAATTAAATCCCATCAGTTTATTTATATCGAAAAGATTAAATCCAGCCAGGCTGTTTTAAAATTTACTTGAAAAATTCAATTAAATTTTATGAACACCTTCCAAATTTTCCATTTGCTTTAACTACGCATTCGATTAACTTGGCCGAATGGTTCTTCCTTCCTCTATCAAGGTACCAGAAAATCATAAAGAAAAGATTAATTTCTACAATATGAATTTTAAAACAGTCACATGTTTGAAAATTCTACTAAGACCAATTTTATTGGCAATGTTGCCACTTTTTATAACATATAGGATGAGTCGTAACTAAAGACCATAAATTTATGAACCACATTTACACGTATCAGGCTATTTTAAGATTTAATTTTATATCATATCAAATTTAAATGTTAATACATAATTTGTATATTTTTATTGTGACATTTGGTGAATTTTTATTGTATCCTCGGTTTAGTTATTCGAGCATAATCAGAAAATAACCTGGGGTCCGAGATAATTTTATTATTGTTCATTGAAGTTACTATTTGAAGTGGAAATAACTAAGCAGAAATTTGTGGTAATTAAGCAAATCAAAAGGATGAACCTGTCCCTGATTTAATCTACCTTCTGTGTCAACGGCATTATCTTTTAGTGGTTGGTGTCTAGTTATTTTAACATTTGTATGGAGAACGATTTAAAACATTTATTTACTCCATTATTAAATTATTAAATTTTACAACTATATTATATATCCATACACATATTATTATTATACCTGGCATTTTAAACCATTTTACAAAATTAGTTCATATTTATATAGACTACGCAATAAAAATTTAGTACTCACCGTAGAAGATCTTTTACCACAAGAAAAACAAAAACATTTCACAAAAAGCAAGCGAAACCTATGTTGTCTAATGTAGCTTGTTGACTTAAAGCACATGAAACCCACCAGTGTTACTATTAAAACTAGGTACAAGTTATTGTAGCCACAGATTATTTTAAGCTTTGTTGTGGCGCTAAATATAAAGGAATCATGTCTCCCTAGGGACCAATTATCCCTTATACAGAAGTGAAACAATGCAGAAAATTATGGAATCTGTGTAAATTAAAGGACTACACAAAATTATTTTAAAATATACCTAATATGATTACACTTTAATTTCTTTAGGAAGTTTGCAGATTAGGTGTTTAACACAGATTTTCAGTAGGATTTAATGTGTTTACAATAAATTATTAACCCTAAAATTAAATTTTACTTTAGGTAAATTCTAACAAATTAAAATGATTGCAAATGATCGTACTTAATGTATTAATCGTACTGTTATGTGTGATAAAGGAGTAACTATTACAGATGAGTAGAGCGGATCAGCTAAATGTCATCGTAAGATTCTAAGCGTATTATTTCGTTAGTGTAAATTACATAAAATATATATGTTAAATTATCAGATTACTAATTGCAGATATTGACGCACATAGTTCGACATTCATAGAAAGGAATGAATTCGTGGGATTACATCAGAATGTAAGGAGAGTACGAAAAAATTTGATTTGTTTGTGACTTATATAATACCTTAAATATTAAAACAAATGTATTGATCCGAACGGAAGCTTGGATACAAAATAAAAATGATGTTAAAGTTTACAATGAGTGATTATTATTTAACTTCTACAGTACTGACCATATGTGTAGAGGCATTATAATTTATTACATGAACTCAGGAAGCTCCAGTTTTTCAAACGTCAAATACATGAAGCTGATAGTCTGCTAGTACAGAAAATGTGAGTTTACATGTTTTCAATAATGAAAATAATAAATAATGGCAGTTTTGATAATATTTTTGCTAATATCAAAGATAATGTTGAAATATATACGTGTTACGGTAGTGCCAATACACGAGTCAAAGATAATACTTTCACTCGTATTGATTACGTACTTTTAAGGGATGTTTTATTTGTTTTGTTAAATGTGCTGTGATTGAACGTGATATTACTGACCACGGAACAGTATGTTTTCTATACCACCTCAAAGAAATAAATATTTCAGAAAAATTATACAATCTAAAATAAATTATGATTGTTTAAATAGTAGATTATTATGTAAGACCCATAAGTTATTATTGAGCTCAAGTTTTGCAAAATTGAGCGAAATATTATCAACTTAACACGTCGAACGCAGTACACTTTTTATCTTCAATAGGTAACTATTCTTCGGATTGATGACTGATGTCAAGTGTGCATCATTCTGATAGATTTTTCTATCAAAACCACGTTACCCTGGCCCCACTATCAGTTTCAACTTAACCCGTTCAATACGATTTATTGTTTTCGTATTTACTTTGTCGTTTTATTGATTATAAGTATAATGTGGAATTATCATATAAATAATATTATACATATAATGCATAAATGTGAAATGTTGAAAATGTGAAATAAAGAATTAGGAGTGATATAAGGAAAAGCAGTCCATGCACAAAGGCACATCACATGTTTGGCATAATATTTATTCTTTTTTAATTTTGTCTGGGCCCATCTTGTACATCTTCGACGAGTTTTTCCATTGATGGGTAAATGATCACCTACATTTACCATTGTTTTGGCTCTCTTCGTTGGTCTATCTCTTGACAGTTTTCTTTTTTTTGAGTGTTTTCTTTTCCTAGCGAAATCATCTGCGTGGCTACATTGATGAGAAATATTATAAAAGGAAATTTTACATGTATAGTTTCACGAAAATTATATATATATATATATATATATATATATATATATATATATATATATATATATATATATATATGCGTTGTATAAACCAGCCATAAATGATTTATGGAAAACTTTTCTCCACCATTTTGCTCTTTCTGTCTAAGTCGTAAGCGAAATCATCTGGACGGCGTGGTCCACACCTCCCATACTTGTTATAAAAGCAATTGCTTCTGGGCAGTATACTTCGTTCTTACTTCCGTCCTTCATTTTTCTTTCAACTGTTGATATATTTGCTTTGTGACAATTACTGAGGACCAAAACTTCCTTACTATCTTGCCAACGGCAAACTAATATTCTCTCAGAACTAACCATGGCTTCACTCTCGCCTCGTAATAATGAGGCTGAAAATCTGGTACATTCTTTCTATTTTTTATATACAGCGCTTTCATTTCAAAACTGGTCACCCTTAATATTTTTTAGCAATGGAATCTCGACCTAGAAAAAAAACGTCAATTTAGATGTCGAGGGGCATTCAAAACAGTGCTCATGGAATTTTACTTTTCATCCCTTAATCCCTCCTTTCACTTTAAAATTTCAAATTACACCTCCTAGCTTGTGATACATCATTTTGAAGGTATTCAAAATACAAATCCAACGGCGTTCAGAAAATTGATTTCCATCTCCCATTTTGAAATTACAAGCGAAAATGTCAATACTATAGGAATAAATTTTATTCATTGATTTCATTGTTCAAGACAATACCCATAGTTTATCAAATACTGAAATACGAAGTGATAGGAAACGATATCTCTCTCTCGAATATTTTTATCGTGTTTTTATCGATTTGGATTATTTTTGCTTTCAGAGTTCAGTTAAGGTAAGCCGTATTTCAGTTTGTAATTTATTGCCGACTGCAACAATCTATAATCAAGTTTGATTGGGTTAAGTTGTTGAATTTTGACGATTCATTACTTCAGTTTGAAACGTAAGTCTGTTTCAGTTACGTTGTTGAATTTTGACAATTCATTACTTCAGTTTGAAACAGTCTCTTTCAGTTAAGTTGTTGAATTTTGACAATTCATTACTTCAGTTTGAAACATAGTCTGTTTCGGTTAAGTTGTTGAATTTTGACTATTCATTACTTCAGTTTGAAACATTGAATTTGAATAAAGCCAAGAATAAATTATGGTTTACACTATTCAAGAAAGAGTTGAAATTATTTATTTGTATGGAGCCCAAAATAAGTGTGCTCGTAGCACAGCCCGAGCCTTCAACGAAACGCATCCTGAAAAAATGTTGGATATCAATATGTGCTAACTCTGGTGAGAAAATTTGAAGAAACTGGCTGAGTATGTAACAAAGTAAGAAAGACACCACGAGTTCTCAACGAATCTGCACAAATTGAGGTCTTAGGCCATTTTGCCGCTGAACCTACACCTTCAATTCCAAAGGTCGCTGCATTAACGAATATTTCTGTTGGTTCCATACAAGACTCTAAAACGTCACAAGTTCTTTCCTTACAAATTTACCATTCTCCATAAACTCACTGAATATGATTACGATGGGAGGAGTTAATTCTGTGAAATAATGACTGCGATGATTCAAAATGACAGCAATTTGGTAAAGAATATTTGCTTCAGTGATGAATCGACGTTCTATCTGATAGGCTTTGTTAATAAACAGAACTGTAGATAATGGGATCTTCAAAATCCTAACGTGTTCTTAGAGGGTCATACGCAGTTTCAGAAAAAATAATGTCTGGGCAGGAATTCTTGGAAATGAAATAATAGGTCCTTTGTTTATCGAAGAAAAGTTAACCGCTGATTTGTATTTAAATTTATAGGAAAACTACATTGGTCCGCTTATAACTGAGTCCTTAGAAAATCAAGCTGACGAAGAAGGCAACCCACTCTTAGATGAAAGAAATTTGCAGTATCAACAAGACGATGCACCCCACACTATGCGTTGGGTGTTTGCGAGTGGCTTAATCAACGGTTTCCCGGCAAATGGATTGGCAGAAGAGGCGCAATTGAATGGCCTGCCAGATCTCCCGACTTAACGCCATTGGATATTTTCCTTTGGGGTTATTTAAAATCAACCGTGTATCGTAACCCTCAACCAGAAAATATTCAGGCCCTTAGAGCTAGGATCACTCAAGCTTGCCAGCAAATTACTGCGGAAACATTTCAAAATGTTAGAGAAGAATTCGTTAATAGATTGTTTTACTGTCTAGCTAAGAATGGAGAACATTTTGAGCACTTAATAAAGTGAGGTTACACGAATAGATTGCATTGTTGTTTACCTAAGAATAGAAAACATTATTAGCATTTAATAAAGTATTGTTTTGTCTTGAACAATGAAATCAATGAACAAATTTATTCCTATAGTATTGACATTTTCGCTTGTAATTTCAAAATGGGGCGATGGAAATCAATTTTCTGAACTCCGTTGGTTGTATTTTGAATACCTTCAAAACGATGTATCACAAGCTAGGGGTGCAGTTTGAAATTTTAAAGTGAGGGAGTGGGGATTAAGGGTGAAAAGTAAAATTCCTTGAACACTGTTTTGAATGTTCCCTCGGCATCTAAATTGACGTATTTTTTTCTAGGTAATGATACCATTGCTACAAAATATTAAGGGTGACTAGTTTTGAAATGAAAGCACTGTATGTTCCAACCGTTGGAAAAGGTAAATTTCTTATCAAATTTACGGAGGTAAAAAACCTGTCAAAGCAAAAAGAAACGTTTGGATCTTTGACAGACTTTACCAATTTTAGTGCAACTCTTTCTCCAAGCGTTCCTTCTGTACTATCACTTTCTTTTCAGGTGTAAATATTTGTATCGTAAATATATCTAGTCACGGCATCGCATCTAGTCCATAATTTTATACCACGCTTTATCGGTTTAATTGGTAAATATTGCTTCAGGCTTGACCGCCCTTTGAATTTTGTCATAGTTTCATCTATAGACTGGCAAGGTATATCATTCCTGGCAGCAGGAAACGTCTTTTGAAGCAATTTACTATATCTTCGATTACATTTTGAACAATTCGCTGCTTTCTCGGGCTCATTGAAATATAATTTAGACAACAGTAGTTGGCATCTATCCCTTCAATCGCATTTTTATCACATTATTTCCAAAGGATTTGTTTATGACCAATACATGTGAAATGCTGGTACTCTGTTATAAGACATTACAATTGTGCACCCTAAAGCAGTCATTATTTCTCCCCAATTTGTCTCTACAACCTTTTCTTTTTTATTATTAGCTTTCAAAATTTGAAGCTTCTTATTAGTACATTGTGCAATATACACAAAACGCTTTTTGGTATTATTTGTAGGACTGTTTCCAATCCCGTACTACTTCTATTGACGTCACATAAAATAGTAGGCGTTCTTCAAAAGTTAATTTTTTCTAGGTATAAAATTATCTACAACCAAACTCTACGTAATTTCTTTATTTGAACAATTGATATTTTCGTCATTCTCAAGATTTTTATCAGCAATTTCAGGTTCTTCAACCTTGTC
>JARFJB010000041.1:0-97500 GCA_036346205.1 Vesta saturnalis | reverse complement strand
GTAGTTGGTCAAGGTCAAAGCTAAAAATTGCAAGGTAATCATAAATAAAAATAGTTTTGAAGGTCAAAGGTTATTGACTTGCGGTGGTGTCATATAACATTTCTTAGAAATATAAAAAGGTCAAGGTGAAAAGCTAAAAATAGAAGTTGCAAGGTAATCATAAATCTAAAAATAGTTTTGAAGGTCAAAGGTTATTGACTTGCGGTGGTGTCATATTTCTTAGAAATATAAAAAGGTCAAGGTGAAAAGCTAAAAATAGAAGTTGCAAGGTAATCATAAATCTAAAATAGTTTTCAAGGTCAAGGTTATTGACCTGCGGTGGTGTCATATTTCTTAGAAATATAAAAGGTCAAGGTGAAAAGCTAAAAATAGAAATTGCAAGGTAATCATAAATCTAAGAATAGAATTTTCGAGGTCGACGACGACGATGACGATCTCATAAGCTATGCATAAAAAGTAGGTCATGAGTTCATTGAAGGTGAATACTCCACTTCAAGCTAAAAATAGAAATTGCAATGTCACCATCCTCATCATATTACAAGGTCAAGGTCAAGCTAAAAATAGAAACAATGTCATCATCATCATCATCATCATACAATTCTTAGAAGTCTAAAAATAGTGTGTTCAAGGTTATTGATCTGTATATCATAGCTAAAATGGGGTTCAAGTCCTCACTAAAAGATGATCGCGTTACAGCTAAAAGTATAGTGACAGCATGATCGTTGAAAGTAGCTTATGCGCGTAACCAGATATGTATGGTAATCAAAGAGATGGTTCATATCTGCACTAATGTAACATAGTGGGGGTCGTTTAGAGTAACAATATAAGGAAATAGTGTAATGGGTAGTGAGTGTTGTGTCAAACATGTGGATGGCATACGCTCAAGAGCAATGGACCAAAGCAACTGACCTGAGAACAGCGGTGGAACGCTTGAAGCAAGAATTTTCAGCATTAGTATTCGATGCCGAACATGAGGCGGTTTACGGGCGAGGTGATTATAGTGAAGCGAGTGTAACGTCCTAGTGAAAAAGTATGAAAAGGAGTAAAGATATGTGAAAAGTTTTTAAATTTAAAGGAAATATGTAGAACATGTTTTGTAGAAGAACTGAAAGCTGCGCAATTGCATCAGTTTTGCAATGATGTAAAAAAATGGACAGCATCTCTTGATGGTAGTAGTTCATCCTCATCAGATGCAGATTAGCCTATCGATACAATTATCAAAGTGCACTCTCCCTCTAACATCATGATGCAGTAATATATAGGACAGTTCCGGTGTCAACTATAATTCATAAGCGTTCTCGAATCAATAAAGATGGATCTATCTGCATTGAACAGTAGCACTTTCTGTAAATCCTTCACGAACGTAAAAGACGCAAATATAAAGTGATTGATATGAATACTATCAACACAAAGTATGGGAAACATATTATCATTGAAACCCAGAACTTTAAGTGCATACTTACCTTAGGATTTTATGAATAGTTCAAAAAGAAGATCGCATTGAAAAGTTTAAGCAATATCTGGTTGAGAATGACGCATTACCAGCCCGGAACTGTAGGAAAGATGACTAATTTAACATTTTGTAAAAAAAATAATAACATATATATCTATGTATAATTGTTTGGAAATAAATTATATATTTTTTGTTGCAAAAAAAAAGAAAGTCTTCTATTTTTGATTAAATGAAGGGTATATCATAATGAAGAGAGCTGCTATTGATGAGACTAAAAAAATGTGGTGTATAATAATATGGTGTCTGCAGCTATATTGGCTAAGCTCTTCAAGGTTAAGATTTATTGGTATCATATTACAATTCATACCAACCAAAGCAATATCTGGTTGAGAATGACGCATTACCAGCGCCGGAACTGGGAAAGATTGCATTAGCGCATACAACACGCTAACGAAGACAACCAGACAAAATAAAAAGTAATGATTGTTATAATTGATGTCGGATTCAAAACAGCAAAAATATATTTACCCTAAGGCTAATATATAATGGAGAAAATTTCATTATATTCAAACATTTCCATGGTTGGATATGAATTTCAAAAGCAAGCTAATTGGTTAATTCACACCACTTTATCAAGAATATGGATATACTTCTCCATGTCCCTATATACTTAGTGATTGCATATCAACAACAGATGAGGTGTACGTTAAGGACAAAGCTGATTTTATTCAAAAATTTTAAAACAAAGCATTACGGTGTTTGAAGAACAAAACTTTAAAACTTCATCCATGCTGTTTTTTACAAAAACTTGTCACTGTGCCTGGCTCACGTATTCATTTATATGAAAAATTGTGTGAAATTCTAATAAAGATTTATTAACTGACAGATCTTATTCCCATGTATTACCTCAACGCTTTTATGAGTATTTCAAAAGAAGAAGAAGAAGAACTAGATAATTTAAAATGTTATCTAAGAATAAACATTTGGATAATGAGAACCTAAACTGCTTTCGGTCTACCGGCAGATGCTTCTAAAACAGCTACCTGTTTTGAGAAACAACCTGTTTTTGAGAAACGGGTACCGGTTTTAGGTCTGTTTTGAGCTGTTTTCAAACCGGGAAAGTTGTTTTGAGCTGTTTCTGCCTGTTGCTAGAAAATAGGGATTTTTTTGAGATGACTGCATCAAAGTTTATGCTATTCACATTTTCGCTGTTTACAAAAAAAGAATATTTGATAAAGGTTATAACCAAATTGGTCTAGTGAACTTTTCAAGATTGTTAAAGTACGTGTAAGGAATCCGGTCACGTACAAAAAGGGGACACCTATTTAGACAGGAACTGCAAAGGTTAAATATGATGTGTTTTGGTGGAAAAGGTCATTTGACGTAAAAAGAATAAAGTGTACGTAAAGTGGTTATTAAAATAATATTCATGGATGATGATGATAATGTAGTTTATAACATATTATTTGGCAATAATCTCATTTATAATTCAATGATGCCGGTAAGAACAACAACTTTGGAACACTTAAATTACTGTAGAAAGCATTACTATTGGTTTAATAACGGATATAAATGTCCTGCTTGTAAGGTACCGACTAGTATGAATATAACTTATTGTAATATAGTGTACTTAAGGAACTAACGTAGAATGTAATTTCTGTAAGAATAATAATAAAAGACCAATTGTAATTTGTATTATTTATTAATAAAAAACATACTGATACATAAATATTAGTAAAGTGTTTATAGTCCTCAAATGGTCAACCAAACTGCTTTCAGTCTACAGGAAACAGATATTCTGAAAACAGCTACCTGTTTTGAGAAACGGTACCAGTTTTAGGTCTGTTTTGAGCTGTTTTCGGAAACCAAAGCTGTTTTGAGCTGTTTCTGCCTGTTGCTAGAAAAATAGGTATCTGTTTTTGAGCTGACTGCATCAAAGTTTATGCTATTAAACAGGACAGAATTTGTCAAAAATAAATGGATCTATCTGCATTGAACAGTAGCACTTTCTGTAAATCCATCACGAACGTAAAAGACTTGGAGGTGTGTGCAAAAATAAAGTGATTATATGAATACCATCGACATAAAGTATGGTAAACATATTATCATTGAAACCCAGAACTTTAAGTCCATACTTCCCACAATTTTATGAATACTTCAAGAAAGATCGCATTGAAAAGTTTAAACAATATCTGTCTGAGAATGACATGTAGATTACCAGCTCAGGAAACAACTAATTTAACATTTCTGTAAAAAAAAAATTATAATAACATATGTCTATGTATAATTGTTTGGAAATAAACTATGTATTTTTTTACAAAAATAAAATGTTTCAATTTTGATTAAATGAAGAGTACATCGTAATGAAGAGAGTTGCTTGGGTAAAGGACTGCCGAGTTATGATTTATTAATGGAAGCAATTGACAACGTTTACGTTACATATAATTGTACCATTGGCAAGATACAATTTTTTCATGCAAAACTTTTGTATTTTCAAGAGACACCATCGTTCCTCGAGACTAGCGTGATTAGAGAAATTACACCTCAAGTGGAAGAAGAAGAAGAACATGTAGCGACTACGAAACCCTTATTTTGAAAAAGGATGCATGTTTATAATAAAAAGGCTTCTCCGGGATTGCATGATTCAGTAAACTTTTTATTGCTAGAAATGGTGAAAGTAATAAGAATGATAAAAAGAGAAAAAGAATTATTAAGTATTGATGAGAGAAGGAAAAGACTCGAGGTGTTAATTAAGGAAATAAAAAAATTGAGGGTAGATTTAGAGCTGTATGAGGTAAAAAAGAAAATGATGCAACTTCAGTGAATGTGCCATGAAATAAAAGGTGCTTTAGTAAATAAGTAATTACAGTAGTGTATGTTATATTGCATAAGGAAAAGGCACTTCATTTGAAAAAAATAAAGTGTGTGTAGGCATAGAAGAAAGAAAAAAAGTGAAATTTAAAATGTTTCCATATGGTTTTAATTGAATTTGTATAGATATATATATATATATATATATATATATATATATATATATATATATATATATATATATATATATATATATATAAACAGTTTCTTATCATGATTTATTAAATTATACAAATTATGTAGGAAGAAATGACACATAAAGCTTATATATTTATATTTATTTATAAATCACTAGTCCTTTACCCAAAAATTCCAATTTTTGGCATGTAGAATAAACAAGTAAGAGCGCAATAGATAGCAATCCAAAAATTCTCAAAACTAAAAGAATGTGAAAAAAAAATTTTCAAGTATTAATGACAAAGTTTGTAGTTTAGTATGTACAGAAAAGTTGAAACTTGCACAAATGAATAAATCATAACCTTTAGTCCTTTACCCAAAAATTTTAATTTTTGGTATGTAAATAAACATGTAACAGCGCAAAAATAGGGTTTCAAATTCCAAAAATGTGGAAAACTTTGAACTTCCAACTAGCGCTTTAAAATAAGTTTCCATATGGTTTTAATTGAATTTATATAGATATATATATATATATATATATATATATATATATATATATATATATATATATATATATATATATATATATATATATATATATATATATATATATATATAAACATTTCTTATCATGATTTATTAAATTATCCAAATTATGTAGGAAGAAATGACCCATAAAACTTATATTACAAAGAAAGAAAGAAAAAGGTCAATAACATTATCCTGTTATATGAAATGTATGTCAGCATTTTTGTATGTGTCTATTTTAAAATAAATAAATACACTCTTTTTATAATATCAGATTAATTTTTAACTCAAAATTTTGAATTTTGTATATAGGTTGAATAAATAACAGCGCAAAGGATAGCATTAAAATAAATTTAGAATATAAAAAATTTCAAAACAGTCTTGTGAATATAGTACATAAAGGTTGAAACTTGCGTACATTTATATTTATATTTATTTATAAATCAGTAGTCCTTTACCCAAAAATTCCAATTTTCGGCATGTAGACTAAACAGCAAGAGCGCAAAAGATAGCACTCAAAAATTCTCAAAACTAAAAGAATGTGAAAAAAAATTTCGATTATTAATGACAAAGTTTGTAGTTTTGATACGTAACTGAACGTTGTTAATTGCTTAATAAATCACAACTCGATAATCCTTACCCAAAAATTCTGAAATTTCGTATACAGATCCAATAAATTAGAGCGCCAATGATAGCAGTTTCAAAATTTCCCAAAATGTGATAAAAAAATTTGTTTTACCAATTAAAGCAATATGAAATTGAAAGTTGTTAATTGTAATAAATCACAACTCGATAATCCTTTACCCAAAAATTCTGAATTTTCGTATATATCCCAATAAGTAAGAGCGCCAAAGATAGTAGTTTCAAAATTTCCCAAAATGTGATAAAAAAATGTGTTTTACTAATTGAAGTATACGAAACTGAACGTTGTTAATTGCTTAATAAATCAAACTCCAATGTCCTTTACCCAAAATTCTGAAATTTCGTATACAGACCCAAAAAATTAGAGCGCCAATGATAGAACTAAAAATTTGGAAAAAAATTGAAGGTCCTCTTTACTATTAGAATATTAAACATGCATTTTTAAATAAATCAGCACCAATATGAAATATGATATAATAAAATAATTGTAACTAATTTGTATACAATATAAAAAAAAAATGAAATATTATAATTAAAATTGTAACTAAAAAACAAAATTTTTAAGGTGTGATCTGAAAAAATCATTTAAATAAAAAATAAAATAATGTATAGAAATACATACCTCAACCACATTGTTTCAGGTATGTCTTCATCCCTGAACAATATATATTTTAATGCACCACATTTATGTAACCCACAAAATGGGTCCTGCTGGAGCTGTTCCATCCCCATGTAGGACTATATCATGCTAAAACAGAAATACTTAAAACTGAAACAACAACAAACATTACTCACATTAGGAAATATTTCTTAATTTATTTATAACCATTTTATCTGAAAAATCAAAAGTTAAAACATAAGTTACATATAAATCCTACATACCCTCCTCCACTCTGACAAAATTTAAGTTTTCTACTACAGCTATAATGAAAACGTTAACTTTCAATAAAAATTTGCATGAAATGTACTTACCAGTCATTACTTTAATTTTTTTTTTTAACTTTTGCGTTAAATGAACAAGCAGGAATGAACGTATATGGTTGACAATTATCAATTTATATTATAATCACAGGTGAATAACATTATTACTAAGTATTATACAGTATGCTTAAGCAAAATAGTGTGAAAAAGACGAATGAGACAGCTTTGAGTTTGAAAAAAAACGTTTAAACATGGCAAGAGCATCATAAATATGATAAGAAGAGAAAGAAAGAAAATTATTAAGTATTGATGAGAGAAAGAAAAGACTGAAGGTGTTAATCAAGAAAGTAAAAGCATTGAGGATAGATTTCAAATTATGTACCAAGAAATAACATTATAACCTTATCACATAAAAGTATGTTTAATAGTATCAAATAAAACCATATCAAATTATTTTCTTGTAAATTCAACAACTGTTGATATCACTAAACAGATCCAACTGTCAATTTTACGTTTCAGGTGTGAATACTTTTTCATAAAATAAAATCATTAGTTCTAGTATTTAGAAAATTTTGGAACTGTTATATCTTTTACACCTGTTATTTGTTCAGTCTATCTACAATAAATTCCTAATTTTCACTCTTAATGATTAAACTGCTATGTAATTATCAATATAAAACTTTACAAAAGAAGGTGAACAACATTATGAAATGTAGTAGTAAACAATAAATTATATGTTAATAAATATACTCTTTTATCATAATTATATGTTAATAAATATACTCTTTTATCATAACAGCTTAATGGTTAAGTTAAAATCCTCAATTTTTGCGTGTAGAAAATAAATAACAGCGCAAAGATACCAGTTAAATAAATTCGAATTTTAAAATCTACAAATGATGTATTCAAACATTTACAAACTCCGTTTCAAATTGTAATGTAAACTGATGACATAAAATAGAATGTTTGCTAAATGCTTTCACAGCAAAATAACTGCGTTCATTATCCTAAATTATTATTAACGCTGCACCGAAAATTACAAGTCATGTTTTAAGTGTTGTTTCAAAATTGTAATTTAAAGAGCATTTAGATACATTAAATGGATAAATTGCATGCATATGTTTCTTCTGAGCTTACGTAAGTACAAAAGGTGTGTTTTAAGTGCTTTTTGTTGTTTCAAAATGGAATTGGCTAATTTAAGTGTAATTTTTCATATTTGAAAAATTTATACGTAAATGATAGATTACCACTTCTAAAACACAACTGCGCTGAAAAAAATTTTTTGCTCGGAATTAGGCGAAAATTTAAATTTTAAGAGCGCATTTTTCTAGGACTTTCTTTTCCCTCCCCAAAGCCTGAACCCTGCACTGGAGCACGTCCTCGTCGACTCGTTTTCTATCTTTTCAACATATGTTACATCTTTTCTTACATCACACACTTTCAAACATACATCACTTTCATAGTTCAAGCACACGTCTATCGTTTACACAACAATAATTGCAATTATGCATTCCATTCTAGTACAGTACTTGAATATAATATTACAAATCATACTGATAATACTATATGGTGCATTTTGCAATTGCATGCTTTTTACTCATTACAGTACAATCCATTTAACTTGAATTGTGTATATATATGTAAGATATCTAAAGATTCATTGTGAGCGTTATTATTACTTTATTTCATGAAAAATCGTTACAATCTATTTTAGAAAAAACCGTATTACAAATAGTTTACAAATTAGTTACACTATTCTTTATTATATCATATTTCATATTGGTGCCAATTTATTGAGTAAAATGTATGTTTAATATTCCAATAGTAAAGAGACCTTCAAGTTTTTCCAAATTTTTTAGTTCTATCATTGGCGCTCTAATTTTTGGCTCTGTATACGAAATTTCAGAATTTTTGGGTAAAGGACATTGAGTTTGATTTATTAAGCAATTAACAACGTTCAGTTTTACTACTTCAATTAGTAAAACACATTTTTTATCACATTTTGGGAAATTTTGGAAACTCTATCTTTGGCGCTCTTACTTATTGGGTATATATACGAAAATTCAGAATTTTGGGTAAAGGATTATCGAGTTGTGATTTATTAAGCAATTAACAACTTTCAATTTCATATTGCTTTAATTGGTAAAACAAATTTTTTATCACATTTTGGGAAATTTTGAAACTGCTATTATTGGCGCTCTTATTTATTGGATCTGTATACGAAATTTCAGAATTTTTGGGTGAGGATTATCGAGTTGTGATTTATTAAGCAATTAACAACGTTCAGTTACGTATCAAAACTACAAACTTTGTCATTAATAATCAATTTTTTTTTCACATTCTTTTAGTTTTGAGAATTTTTGAGTGCTATCTTTTGCGCTCTTGCTTGTTTAGTCTACATGCCAAAAATTGGAATTTTTGGGTAAAGGACTACTGATTTATAAATAAATATAAATATAAATGTACGCAAGTTTCAACCTTTATGTACTATATTCACAAGACTGTTTTGAAATTTTTTATATTCTGAATTTATTTTAATGCTATCCTTTGCGCTGTTATTTATTCAACCTATATACAAAATTCAAAATTTTGAGTTAAAATTAATCTGATATTATAAAAGAGTGTATTTATTTATTTTAAAATAGACACATACAGAAATTGACATACATTTCATATAACAGGATAATGTTATTGACCTTTTTCTTTCTTTCTTGTAATATAAGTTTTATGGGTCATTTCTTCCTACATAATTTGGATAATTTAATAAATCATGATAAGAAACTCGTTTAATATATATATAAATTTAATATATATATATATATATATATATATATATATATATATATATATATATATATATATATATATATATATATATATATATATATATATATATTCAATTAAAAATATGGAGACTTATTTTAAAGCGCTAGTTGGAAGTTCAAAGTTTTTCCACATTTTGGAATTTGAAACTCCTATTTTTGCGCTGTTACATGTTTTCTACATACCAAAATTAAAATTTTTGGGTAAAGGACTAAAGTGTTATGATTTATTCATTTGTGCAAGTTTCAACTTTTCTGTACATACTAAACTACAAACTTTGTCATTAATACTTGAAAATTTTTTTCACATTCTTTAGTTTTGAGAATGTTTGGATTGCTATCTATTGCGCTCTTACTTGTTTAGTCTACATGCCAAAAATTGGAATTTTTGGGTAAAGGACTAGTGATTTATAAATAAATATAAATATATAAGCTTTATGTGTCATTTCTTCCTACATAATTTGTATAATTTAATAAATCATGATAAGAAACTCGTTTAATATATATATATATATATATTATATATATATATATATATATATATATATATATATATATATATATATATATATATATATCTATACAAATTCAATTAAAACCATATGGAAACATTTTAAATTTCACTTTTTTCTTTCTTCTATGCCTACACACACTTTATTTTTTCAAATGAAGTGCCTTTTCTATGCAATATAACATACACTACTGTAATTACTTATTTACTAAAGCACCTTTATTTCATGGCACATTCACTGAAGTTGCATCATTTTCTTTTTACCTCATACAGCTCTAAATCTACCCTCAATTTTTTATTTCCTTGATTAACACCTCGAGTCTTTTCCTTCTCTCATCAATACTTAATAATTTTTTCTTTTATCATTCTTATTACTTTCACCATTTCTAGCAATAAAAGTTTACTGAATCATGCAATCCCGGAGAAGCCTTTTATTATAAACATGCATCCTTTTTCAAAATAAGGGTCGGTCGTAGTCGCTACATGTACTTCTTCTTCTTCCACTTGAGGTGTAATTTCTCTAATCACGCTAGTCTCGAGGAACGATGGTGTCTCTTGAAAATACAAAAGTTTTGCATGAAAAATTGTATCTTGCCAATGGTACAATTATATGTAACGTAAACGTTGTCAATTGCTTCCATTAATAAATCATAACTCGGCAGTCCTTTACCCAAGCAACTCTCTTCATTACGATGTACCTACTCTTCATTTAATCAAAACATTGAAGACATTTTATTTTTGTAATAAAAATACATAGTTTATTTCAAACAATTATACATAGACATATGTTATTATAATTTTTTTTTACAGAAATGTTAAATTAGTTGCCTTTCCTGAGCTGGTAATCTACATGTCATTCTCAGACAGATATTGTTTAAACTTTTCAATGCGATCTTCTTTGAAGTATTCATAAAATTGTAAGGGAAGTATGGACTTAAAGTTCTGGGTTTCAATGATAATATGTTTACCATACTTTATGTCGATGGTATTCATATAATCACTTTATGTTTTGCACACACCTCCAAGTCTTTTACGTTCGTGATGGATTTACAGAAAGTGCTACCGTTCAATGCAGATAGATCCATTTATTTTTGACAAATTCTGTCCTGTTTAATAGCATAAACTTTGATGCAGTCAGCTCAAAAACAGATACCTATTTTTCTAGCAACAGGCAGAAACAGCTCAAAACAGCTTTCCCGGTTTCCGAAAACAGCTCAAAAACAGACCTAAAACCGGTACCCGTTTCTCAAAACAGGTAGCTGTTTCTCAGAAGCGGTATCTGTTTCCTGTAGACTGAAAGCAGTTTAGGTTGACCATTTGAGGACTACATAAACACTTTAGGCCTAATATTTATGTATCAGTATGTTTTATTATTAATAAATAATACAAATTACAATTGGTCTTTTATTATTATTCTTACAGAAATTACATTCTACGTTAGTTCCTTAGTACACTATATTACAATAAGTTATATTCATACTAGTCGGTACCTATACAAGCAGGACATTTATATCCGTTATTAAACCAATAGTAATGCTTTCTACAGTAATTTAAGTGTTCCAAAGTGCATGTTGTTCTTACCGGCATCATTGAATTATAAATGAGATTATTGCCTTACAATAATATGCTTATAAACTACATTATCATCATCATCGATCCATGAATATTATTTTAATCCCAACCACTTTACGTACACTTTATTCTTTTACGTCAAATGACCTTTTCCACCAAATAAACATCGGATATTTAACCTTTGCAGTTCCTGTCTATAAATAGGTGTCCCTGTCTTGTAGTAAGTACGTGACCGGATTCCTTACACGCACTTTAACAATCTTGAAAAGTTCACTAGACCAATTTGGTATATAACCTTTATCAAATATTCTTTTAAATTTTGTAAACACCGAAAATGTGAATAGCATAAACTTTGATGCAGTCATCTCAAAAATAGATCCCTATTTTCTAGCAACAGGCAGAAACAGCTCAAAACAACTTTCCCGGTTTCTGAAAACAGCTCAAAACAGACCTAAAACCGGTACCCGTTTCTCAAAAACAGGTAGCTGTTTCTCAAAAACAGGTAGCTGTTTCTCAGAAGCGGTATCTGTTTCCGGTAGACCGAAAGCAGTTTAGGTTCTCATTATCCAAATGTTTATTCTTAGATAACATTTTAAATTATCTAGTTCTTCTTCTTCTTTGAAATACTCATAAAAGCGTTGAGGTAATACATGGGAATAAGATCTGTCAGTTAATAAATCTTTATTAGAATTTCACTACAATTTTTCATATAAATGATATACGTGAGCCAGCGCACAGTGACAAGTGTTTTGTGTATGAAAAAACAGCATGGTGAAGTTTGGGTAAAGTATGTTGTTCTTCAAACACCGTAATGCTTTGTTTTAAAAATTTTGAATAAAATCAGCTTTCTCCGTCCTTTAACGTACACCTCATCTGTTGTTGATATGCAATCACTAAGTATACTAGGAATAGACATGGAGAAGTATATCCATATTCCCACTTGATAAAGTGGTGGTTGTGAATTAACCAATTAGCTTGCTTTTGAAATTCACTATCCAAGGTGTGCCATGGAAATGGGGTTTGAATACGTAATGAGCAATTTGCTCTCCATTATATATCGCTAGTTCCTTAGGTGTAAATATATTTCTTGCTGTTTTGAATCCTTGCACATCAATTATAACAATCATTACTTTTCTATATTTGTCTGGTTGTCTTCGTTAGCGTGTTGTATATGCGCTAATGCAATCTTTCCTACAGTTCCGGCGCTGGTAATGCGTCATTCTCAACCAGATATTGCTTTGGTTGGTATGAATTGTAATATGATACCAATAAATCTTAACCTTGAAGAGCTTAGCCAATATAGCTGCAGACACCATATTATTATACACCACATTTTTTTAGTCTCATCAATAGCAGCTCTCTTCATTATGATATACCCTTCATTTAATCAAAAATAGAAGACTTTCTTTTTTTGCAACAAAAATATATAATTTATTTCAAACAATTATACATAGATATATATGTTATTATTTTTTTTACATAAATGTTAAATTAGTCATCTTTCCTACAGTTCCGGTGCTGGTAATGCGTCATTCTCAACCAGATATTGCTTAAACTTTTCAATGCGATCTTCTTTTGAACTATTCATAAAATCCTAAGGTAAGTATGCACTTAAAGTTCTGGGTTTCAATGATAATATGTTTCCCATACTTTGTGTTGATAGTATTCATATCAATCACTTTATATTTTGCGTCTTTTACGTTCGTGAAGGTATTTACAGAAAGTGCTACTGTTCAATGCAGATAGATCCATCTTTATTGATTCGAGAACGCTTATGAATTATAGTTGACACCGGAACTGTCCTATATATTACTGCATCATGATGTTAGAGGAGAGTGCACTTTGATAATTGTATCGATAGGCTAATCTGCATCTGATGAGGATGAACTACTACCATCAAGAGATGCCGTCCATTTTTTTACATCATTGCAAAACTGATGCAATTGCGCAGCTTTCAGTTCTTCTACAAAACATGTTCTACATATTTCCTTTAAATTTAAAACTTTTCACATATCTTTACTCCTTTTTCATACTTTTTCACTAGGACGTTACACTCCGCTTCACTATAATCACCTCGCCCGTAAACCGCCTCATGTTCGGCATCGAATACTAATGCTGAAAATTCTTGCTTCAAGCGTTCCACCGCTGTTCTCAGGTCAGTTGCTTTGGTCCATTGCTCTTGAGCGTATGCCATCCACATGTTTGACACAACACTCACTACCCATTACACTATTTCCTTATATTGTTACTCTAAACGACCCCACTATGTTACATTAGTGCAGATATGAACCATCTCTTTGATTACCATACATATCTGGTTACGCGCATAAGCTACTTTCAACGATCATGCTGTCACTATACTTTTTAGCTGTAACGCGATCAACTTTTAGTGAGGACTTGAACCGGCCATTTTTAGCTATGATATACAGATCAATAACCTTTGAACACACTATTTTTTAGACTTCTAAGAATTGTAATATGATGATGATGATGACATTACAGTTTCTATTTTATCTTCGGACCTTGACCTTGTAATATGATGAGGATGGTGACATTGCAATTTCTATTTTTAGCTTGAAGTAGAGCATTCACCTTCAATGAACTCATGACCTACTTTTTATGCATAGCTTATGAGATCGTCATCGTCGTCGTCGACCTCGAAAATTCTATTCTTAGATTTATGATTACCTTGCAATTTCTATTTTAGCTTTTCACCTTGACCTTTTATATTTCTAAGAAATATGACACCGTAGGTCAATAACCCTTGACCTTGAAAACTAGTTTTAGATTTATGATTACCTTGCAACTTCTATTTTAGCTTTTCACCTTGACCTTTTATATTTCTAAGAAATGTTATTTGACACCACCGCAAGTCAATAACCTTTGACTTTCAAAACTATTTTAGATTTATGATTACCTTGCAACTTCTATTTTTAGCTTTTCACCTTGACCTTTTTATATTTCTAAGAAATGTAATATGACACCAGTAGGTCAATAACCTCTGGCCTTGAAGACTATTTTTAGATTTATGATTACCTTGCAACTTCTATTTTTAGCTTTTCACCTTGACCTTTTATATTTCTAAGAAATGTAATATGACACCACCGTAAGTCAATAACCTTTGACCTTCAAAACTATTTTGATTTATGATTACCTTGCAATTTTTAGCTTTGACCTTGACCAACTACATTTTAAATCTCCGCTTAAAGTTCGACCTTGAGCTCCAAAAGCTTCCGATTTCACCACCAGAGGCGAGTGACTCAAAATTTAAATCCCCGTCAAAAACATGCGTGGAGCGCGTTCTGGCATAACGAGAAAACTCACTCGACCTTGAAATAAATCCTATAAGATTTACATGGGTGACCTTGAGCTGGTCCAGGATCGGCATACTATAAGAAATATGACACCACCGTAAGTCTTCGACCTTGAATACTATTTTGATTACCTTGCAACTCTATTTTTACCTTTGACCTTGACTTAGCAGGGTTACCAACCTAACACGTGGCCTTAGCAGGGACCGTTACCAACAACGTGGCCTTGACTTAGCACCCCTTGAAATAGGCGATGTTACCAACCTAGAAATCTAGTGACTTTTCTAGATCTGGTGACAAATCTAGTAACAAAAGTGGATCAGAAGTGCGTGTGCGTGTGCGTGTGCTGTGCGTGTGCGTGTGCGTGTGCGTGTGCGTGTGCGTGTGCGTGTGCGTGTGCGTGTGCGTGTGCGTTGCTGTGCGTGTGCGTTGTGCGTGTGCGTGTGCGTGTGCTGTGTGCGTGTGCGTGTGCGTGTGCGTGTGCGTGTCGTGTGCAGCGTGCGCGTGCGCGTGCGCGTGCGCTGCGGTGTGCGTGTGCGTGTGCGTGTGTGCGTGTGTGCGTGTGCGTGTGTGTCGTGTGGTGCGTGTGCGTGTGCGTGTCATGTGTTGTGTGTGTGTGTGTGTGTGTGTGTGTGCGTGTGTATGCCTGCGTGCGTGCTTGCTGCTTACGTCATGTGTGCGTGTTTGCGTGCGTGTGTGTAGGTGTATGTTAGGATCCACGATAACCCAATATCCATAATACGTGCACACTTGAAATTTTGTGTTTAAGCTTTATTTGATTACTCTTGGAGCTAATTAGATTTTCGGAAAGGATATAAAAATACCTGAGTATTGATATTAAACATATCGGTTAATTGCTTCAATGCTGTGTATTGATATAGCGCGTAATGTAGCGGCAAAGATTGTTATGGTAGAATTTAAGTGTTAGTTCAGGTTTGCCCAATAATGAATAAGCATCAACTATAGCAAAATGTGTAAACTTAGTTTTAAGGGAAATATAATATTACATAACTATTCCTTATGTTTATTAATATTCAACCAAATAAGCCTAAAATTAATTAAATAGGGTTGATTATGTTTTCCTATATTTTGTTAACCTTTATTTGACATGAAATCGTCCATTAACGGATTATTATTCTTGTTTTTCCGATTTTGTCTATTTTAGTTATGAACGTATTAAGAAAGGAGTTGTATAATTATCATAAAAAATTTACGAAGGTAAACCATTCACCGTTAGTTGTGGCTTATAGAGCATGTGGCTGTGAGTGTTTTATGTTTGCTGCATAAATGAAAAAAATTGTAGATTATGGGTTTGAAAAACTGCAATTAAATTTCATGCTTATGTTTCTTGACTCGAAAATGTAATATGAAATGACTTAGTATGCATTAATCATGTACAAAATAAATCTCATAAAAAGTGTATAAATTGTGAATATAGCCATGCCACTGGAACGGGTTGGAAATAAGATTACGAATGAGTTAAGACACAAATAAAGCATAAATCGTATTTAAGTACAATATAAGTTAATGAAATAACTTTTAGACTGTTAAATAATTTTATCGAAAGCATAAATAAGTATATACATCAACGAACATTTTAAAATTTAATTCTTAAATTGTAAAGAAGCGAGCTACTGCTAATACATTGATATAATATTAATTGAAAGGTTCAAAATAAAGGCAGACCTTGCCATTGAAAATCGTATTTTCACTTTTCATATTTCATAAATTTGATTCAACATCTTAAACAAATCTAAAACTATTTACTACTACTAAGGACGATAACTGTAATTGTTGTCGAAACGTATGGATTTGTGTAAAACATAAATACAAAATACACCATTAAAACAAAAAAAAATATTTTAATTAAGCTAAAATTGATCATAATTATTACAGATTTAAATAAACTGACCTAATTAGATTTGCTTTCTAATTATTTTTGTGAAAGTTTGGATACTACTTGTGGAGGTGGTTTCAAGGTTTTAAATGAAAAGAATTTATCAATCGATTA
Source organism: Vesta saturnalis (assembly GCA_036346205.1). NCBI lineage: Eukaryota > Metazoa > Arthropoda > Insecta > Coleoptera > Lampyridae > Vesta > Vesta saturnalis. Next base: position 80,741 of record JARFJB010000041.1, on the reverse strand, counting down.
GATCGATAAGAAAAGTAGTTATGTAAATCTCATATAAATTATCATATCAAAGTTTCATATTACATTAAAAATTATTCATAAGTCTATGATCAATTAGAGTGTTAAAATACAGTCAGCAGAAGTAAAACTTGATAAAGTGAACATGAAGCTAGTTAAAAGATTGCAGTTATTATATTTGTACATAAAAAATATTATCAAATATTAATATTAATTCTAATTTTTTTTAAATTTGCTTCAAAACCATAATGTGTAATACACGGTTTAATTTGTAGTAAAAAATACTATCGAATACAGGGTGTTTCGTTAGTGGGTAAGATTGGAGACTTTAGAACACACCACAATTTCAAAGTCCCACATTCTCAAGGTTCAAGTAATTTTTTGAAATTGTCGTACGGTGAAGTGCCCATCGGAGATGTTCCTGTAGAGTGTTTGATGGTTGCCATAGATTAATTCGAACTCCACACTTAAAGCATTCAACCGTATCGGCTACAGATGCACCTCTAGAAGATTAACAGATGTTCCTCAGCTGTAGATGATGGTATACCATCACTGCAACGTTGATATGTTTGACCATATACACCGTGTGGTGTCTACCTAGTTGTCTGTTTGTTTATCTGTCTGTCTGTTTGTCCGTCTATCTATCTACTGTCTGTCTATATAGTAGTTGACGCGCTCAGTCAGTTAGTGTGGTCTGTCTGGTCTGCGGCCGCACAATTGAAAGAAATCATGAGTAGAATGAGAGCGGTGTTAGTAGTTATACTTGCTATACCTGTCTCGATCACTAAGAAAGACCACATTGTTACATTCGTTACTTTTGTTGTATTATTAAGTAAATTTTTGCGATCTATTAGAATTATTGAATTCTCGTGTTTCTTTAAATTTTCTATTTCTCTAAAAATAATAACATTTCTCTAAGTTTATCTCTGTAGTTTCTTGAATATATTACGCTTCACATTTAAAACATTTCTGAATGGTTAGATAAACCTTTGATGGTCACTTATATGTTATATTTCAACTTCATGTGTTGGGTGTCACTGGTATATATCCGTTTGACATTCATATTTGACTTTTAATTTCACTTACTTCCGGTCTGTGCTTGGCGGAGGAAAAGCCATTTTGTGTTTCCTAAAGAAAAATGTAAATTTCTGGACTTTATTTAGCCCATCGATTATTATCGGTTCTTAACATTTTTAAATTTTGTGCCAAATTACTATGATTAGTGGGGACAAACGATTTATGGCGGATATAAAGGAAATACTCAAACAGGTGAACTTTTGTCACGCTTGGTTTTTGTTCTTCTACCACGTTTTACTTTCAGGAAATTGATCTGTTTCGATTCAAGAATTAAATCCATTAACAAAATCAATAAACCAATTAGCTAAAGGGTTAAACTTAACCTCACAAATTTCTCTCTGTGTTTTTATACTTTAGATTTGCTGGTAAGAATGTAACCACCTACTTAAACGGTTGCTAGCTTTATTTTTATTTTAGGGAACTTATACTGAAATTAACTGAATCCATTTCTCAACGCTACTAAATAATACTTTTCTGATTCTTTACCTCATTGAAGGTAAGATTACTATTCATGCTTTCATTTAGCTGTATATATTTAATTTTAGAGGTACTTTTCGTATGCTATACAATATACCTTTGGTACGCCACAATATATTGTTCGTACACTATCTAAATGTACTGGTATGCTGTGTAAATATATGTACATTGGTATATAATTCGTATACTGTTTCGCAGATGAAGTGTGTTACTTATTACCTAATTAGCAAGAAATTTGACTTCCACACTTGTGAAAATTTGAAATTGTAACTTTCCGACAGGCTGGGATATAAAGATAAGTTATAAATCACTCCTATTCAGTGTCTTTTGGATGCCTTAATACTTTGGTTAATCTGACCAATCCTATAAGTTGTATAGATTTATGTACATGTTTGTGATAAAACTTTAAGTGTTATTGCACAAATTGTTGCGCTTTTACAGTAAATTGCTTTGGGTAAAATGTTTGAGTATAAAAATAGCATGTATGTTGGTAATGTAGGTAATTAAACACTGTTTTGTAAGAAACTGTGTAACTGGATGCATTCAGCTCAACAGATTCGAGTTAAAAGGTCTTATAAACCACCTGATCAATTCTAGTATTGTTGTTTACTGTAAGTGATTCATAGCAATTGCATTATTACTATACTCTATTATTTATATGTGCCTTTACAACTTGGGGAATGCTTAAATTACCTGTTTACTGTATTTTCCTAAAGACTATAAAACTTATGGTTTAGCATACTTAACTTTAAAGATTCTGTATATTTATTACTTTGCAATTTTTGGATATAAATTTAACTTGGCTTCATTATCTAAATTTTAGTATCAGACTGTTTGGGTGGCTTGCTATATTGTGTAATTAGGAGCACAAATATTTTATGTATTCTCTGTGGTTAACAATTTGTTTAACACGAGTGAATTACTTATTTGTTTAGAATTATCTCCTTTTACTTTTATTTGGGAATGTAAATAAATTATCTATATGTGTGTACATACAAATGCAAATTATATACTGCCATTATTAGAATTTAATATACTGCTTTTGTTTTGGGGACTTTACTTACGATTATTTTTTCTAGTGCTCAGATCCTTGAACATTTTCGTTACTTGGCTAGAAAAGTGGCAAATTAACTAGTTATCTAGGGCTGGCTGTTGTATCCTTCTAGCTGGCGCTTCTCTTTCTTTCAGCTACCATTACCACCTGTATCACTGTGGGACCCGCCATCTCTACCGTGACCGAGCTACCGGCAAGTCCTGTATATAAAGGTGTCTTATCTGTTGGTGTAAGTTTTAGCACGTGGTTTAAGTTTGCACGTAACAACATGTCGAAGAGCTACATTACGAACTAGCATAAGTTCGTATAGTCCTGAAATCTTAGACAGTTTCAGTATCATCTACAGATGTACAATGACGATCACTTAGTACAGCTAGACTTACAACATCATATAACATCAAGGTATGTGTTATAAGTCTAGTGTAGGCCCGGCCGAGCTGTTTCAGAGAGCTCGCCGTAATCACGACATTATAATTCCGGACGAATGGTACTATGGCTAACTGTAGGCAAGGTCTATGGCAACGTCAGCGTCGTACTCACCAGTGTTGAGGTAATCGTTTCAATACAGGAGGAACATACTCCTCAACACTGGATGATAAGCTGGTAATGCCATCACTATCCTTGCTATGGTCATCTAGTTCAAACGTTACTGCAGTGTCAAGGTCTTCGGTCACTGATAGTGATGACTTCAGAGTTAGTAAACTGGTTTGGGCGTCCATGTCCATAGGAGAGGATGTAGAGGAGGGATGTACAGTAGCTCATTTGAATAGGCAGAAGAAGCCTGAGGCGTGGGAGTGCAGAGTAGTAGGGAATCCATTTGAAGGTTTTCTGAGCCCTGCTTCTACCGTAGAATTTGTAGAGGAGTGGACGTACAGTAATTCTACGGCAGAAGGAGGTCAGGAGCACATTTCTAAGATTGTCCTGAGTCCTACTTGTATCTAAGAGTTCGATGAAGAGTGGAGTCCTATGAACTCTTCGAAACAAGTCGAGTAGATGGAGGATTCATCAGAGAGTATTCCTGCGGATTTTATAGATAATGAATGGTCTGTGACAGCATTATCTAGAAGTCTGCATCACTGATACTATACTTACCTGCACGATCACCGGTGAGGGATATAGTGGAAAACGCCGTATCTTCTCACCAGTGTGTATTGAGCTCTATATGTGACGAGTTTCTGGAAAACAGTTGGTTTAATACCTTGTTTCCAGCCCAAAGCACATAGCAGGGTAATGTACAATGCTGTCAGAATATGTGTGATCAGCAACACTTTATCCCGACTGCCTTTGTTATTGTTTCCTATCCGTATACTAATCTACCCCTCAACCTGATATGTCCACAATATATTATCCTATTCCTAGCGATATGTCACGTTGTGTCCTCGTTCCATCGCTAGTAATCATTCAACAGTTGTAATAAATGATAAAATTAATAACACTTTAAAAGGGAATCATAACAAAACACGTAACCCTACCCTTTCATGTATACATTTTTCTGTTCAGATCGCAATAAAATATTTTAATGCGAATGTCTGAAGAAATTTTCTGAAAAGATTCTCTACTCGACATCAAAAACTGCGTGTTGGATAAGGATTCCAACTACCCCACCTTCAGAGATGCGGCATGCTGCATCGCAAAACCACACAGCAACAGAGCGGAACATAGACATCTTGCTTATTCTTGCCAACCTGGGCCATCAGGGTTAAACCGAAAATGGAACACAGTCGTATGATACCTTTGCATAACCAGATTCACCAGGGTTGACAACTCAAGGAAGCGTAAATCCGATTAATGCAACGAACCTGTACAAAGGAAAGTACCAAAAGTGTTGAAATTGTCACTGCACTGATTGCTCAATCGATGTTCCCGGTTTCAAGGACACCTCAGAAGCAATAGACATACATCAAATATGTGTCTATTCGTTGATACTGGGGTTGAAGTGATTCGAATGATTTTAAACAACGCATTTTTGTATAGACTATCACCATGAAATACCCATACTGATGTGCAAACGTTTATGGGTGACGTTAAAGTGAATGTTTTGAAATTAATACAAATTCAGTTGCAGAAACACTTTTCCTTGAAATGTAATGTTGAGTTGTTTGGTTTTACTTCTAAACAGTATAGAAAGTGCTAAACTAAAGTCCTTTCAAACTAATATGATATATTGAGTGTCGATGGTGTTGAAAGAATATTTTCAAAGAATAATGGAAATCTTGGATGCTAAGCAATCAGAATTTCACCATAAAGATTCTGGTAAGTGTGAGTCATGACTATTAGTGTAATGCAATATTAATATATGTTTTTTTGTAGGGTGGTCGCTGGTGCATTTCATATATTTAGGGGTAAAATGTTGAAATTTTTCCACTACGCGTTCATCCTATATGAATGTCCCAGCGAAATTGCGCATAAACACGCCATAGTTAATGTGAGAATTTGATAAGTTGCTTTGCGTGGCTATGGTATCAGCATTAGTGGCACCGAAGGGTTACCACAAGGACGACTTCTTGCCCTGATTTCAGAACGTTATTCAACTGGAATGGTAGAATTTCCTGTTAACTGACTAACATCTCAATTTTTGAGTCAAAAATAATATATTCATCAATGTTTATGGACTGGACGATACATCGTGATGGTCAGCGTATTACGGAGGTAGTTCCCTCTCTACTGTACCAAAGCTAAACAACCTATTCATGTTAATTTATTACTATTAGTCAGTAATCAAACGATAATCAGCAACATGTATGGATAAAGAATTTTTCTCGTTTACTTAGCAACCAAATAACCTGACGTAAGGAAATATTTTTGTGATTCATGCATTGATTACTTTAGAACGCAGGAACAATTAACCCCACGTGTTCATGACTGTAATTTCGTATACACTAAATTACATGACTTGATGCAAAGAAAAGACATAACCGGGGAGTTCTATGCGGAAAATATACTTGTGTTTCGAAACTATCAAAACAGATGTTTCTACCGTTGGTAATATATGCAGATTTTGAAGCGCTATTAGTACCGGTAAAACGGCTGAACGATCCCGAACAACCGTTCACGATAAAAACGTGTAAACACCGTACTCATTCAATTATTATTTAAGTGTAGTGTAAACGATGCTTGGTCCAAATTAGAACTTTATAGGGAGGTTAATGCCGCGGAAGAATTTATTATACGAATCGAAAGTGATGTGAAACAGATTTATAATGAACATTTCAAAACTGTTGTTCCAATGTTACCACTAACTGATAAACAAAGGTAAACATGAACAAAGTCAAATTGCCAAATATGCGACAAGCTTTTTACGGATGATCTTACAAATTCCAAAGCACCGTCACGTCACAGGCATATATCGTGGTGCGGCACATTCAAATTGCAATTTAAACTTCAATTACCTGCATTTATCCCTGTTTTTCCATAATCCCAGTGGTTATGATATTCACCTGTTCATCAAATAGTTAGGAGTGAAACTGAAGAAATCACCGTACTCCTGTTAATAGGAATGATATATAACGTTCGGTAAGCATATTTATGTAGACGAATTCATAAACGGTCGTGTTCTTAGAAAGAAGTACATAAATTTGCTGATTTGCGTTGATAGTTGTGGGTTCATGGCTGCACCCTTAGATACTCTATCTCAGAATTTATCAGACGATTAATGTATAGAGTTAAGAATATATTTTGGTAATGATAACGATTTTAACTTAGTTAGAAAGAAAGGTAATTTCCCTATACGTGCGTAGACAATTTTAGTAAATTAGACGATGTCACTGTAACTTCCTATGACAAATTCGATGAAAATATATCCGATGAAGAATACGTCTCCTACTGGTGTGGGATCACTTTAAGTGTAATACACTCGGTGATTATGCTGATATGTATTTAAAATCAGATGTGTTGCTGTTTACTGACGTGTTCGAAAACTTTAGGCGACTATGTCTAGACGTGTATGGATTAGAACCTGCGCAGTATGTGACATACCTAGATTGGCGTGGGATGCCGTGTTGATGTACTAAAGTAAGTTAGAATTATTGACTGATATGGATATGTACTACTTTTTAAGAAAGGTGTTCGTAGTGGAGTGAGTACTTGTATCAAGCGAAGAAGTATTGCTAACAATGAGTTTGTTCCAAATTGTAACCCTAATCGTATCAGTATGTACCTCATGGTGGGTTTATGTGGCTAATTCAAGATGAAATTCATCAATTTGAAGTACTGAAGATTAATGATGATGGTGATGTTGGGTATGTACTAGAGGTAGATATACAATATCTGCATCACCTGCATGATGAACACAATGATTATCCTTTTGTCCCGAAATGATCTGCGCACCACATTGCAACGAGAAAAATTAATTCCTAACGTGTGATAAGACCAACTATGTTACATTACCGGTATTTAAAACAATGTAGAGCATCCGCTAATTGTTACTTTTATTCATAGAGTTTCACGGTTTTGTCAAAGTCCTTGGCTAGTATCGTACATAGACATTAATACAGCTCTCGAAATCAAGCCAAGGACAAATTCGAAAAGATTTCTTTAAATGGATGAACTTCAAATTAGTTATAATTTACTAGAATGTAATTTGTACGTTTGTGTTACTAATAATTAGAATTATTGCTAAGTTACATCTCGTGAAAATGAATTTTCAGAATAGTTATCAAAATCGAGCAACGTCATTATTAAGTAGCAATATAATTTGTATATCATAACAATTTCAATGGTCACCGGTATCACAAACACGATAAAACTCAAAATTTTAAACGTACATTGCTACGCCAGCGCAGTAAAAGCCATTCTCCTCATTACGTAGGGTTTACATAAAATCTAGCGTAACAATGCAATATATACAAATATCTATATATATATATATATATATATATATATATATATATATATATAATAATATTTATTAAAGAAAATGTGCAAGCTTTACTTCACCACTAAGTATCGTACAGATGGTATACATTAGACAAAGCGCAGTGACATAATTGACAATGATATAACAAACTGGTTGCAAAACAGGAAAAGTAGGATGTTCATCAAGTTCAATAGCAGGCTGTGTAATAATTTTCTGGTGCAGTCCGCTTTCTTTCTACCCTTGACGTAGATAGTATCTGTTTGTTGAATCAGACGACTGAGAAGTCCTTGAAATTGGTGTGGTGGTGTATGCCTCTACCCATTTTATCCAGGGTTGATTATTCATTAACCAAGTAGTTTGACGGCGACTCCGCATCTAACGTATGCCATGGATACAGTGATTTAAAGATGTAGTGGGCGACTTGTGTTCCATTAAAATTGCGAGTTTTTCAGTACAAAAGCTTTTGAAATTTTAAACCTTGTACATCGACTATGACGGGAATCGTATTACAGTTGTTTTACTGCTTTGGTTAACGCGTCAACAATATAGCAAAGCAATTGTTATCATAATTAACGTTTAAATTGCCATATGGATAACGGTCAGTGTTAACAAATACCGTAATATTCTTTAGCGTACATTTATCGAATCTGCTCATATGTTGAGAAACATATTTCTCGCCCGTTTGAAATCCTATAATAATGTATCTAGGCGTTTCTATACTAGTCGATGTTTTAATTCCATGTATGTTTCTGTTGTTGGAACGGCTGGATATGTGGTTTCCCAACTTCTAAATGCTACTGGAGTATTTACATTTTATTAATGCATTTCGTTAATGCCAATTCCTCCGCTAATTCTGGAATGATGTGCGGAACTTTCCAATATATTTTACCTATGTTAACTTTTAATGCTTATCTGAAATAGTTGAAATTACTGCCTCGGTATCAATGTTACCGAATTAAAAAATTCTTGTCTGATGTCAAAATCACTTTAATGTAATCTTCCGCAAAGCCAAGTAGCATTCGTGAAAGGTATACAAACATTAAAATACCCTCACTCATTTGTTAGTGTGCTATTTGAGGTAGGAAACCAACCGATTTTCATGACAATCGAGGTGGTTGGTGCGTTAATGATACCAATCCTTTCATTGTAGACGTTAATCCAACCTTCGTCACGGAATCTACCACTATTCCATTCATTTCGTATCTAATTTCACTGAATAAAAATGCGATGCCATTATTAACGAATCGTGCGGTGTTAGAGACAGTACCACCCTCCCGCAACAATATTCCCTCTACGTAGACATAACTTTCTGATAGTAAAGTGCACATGTCTTCCTAAATGGGTATTCTGATTTCATCATTGTTTCCAAATCTCGATATATGGTTGATGGGTGTGATTTCGGAATTTACTATAGCATAACCAACAACTTTTTCGTTCACGTTTAATATACTCATTGTATTACTGTAAAACCAAGACTTTGCAAATATGCTCTATTCTGCGCTGTCAATGCTTTGAGCGCTGAACGCTTACTGACTCTCACATTTCCACATTTCGATCTTTATAATTCGCCTTACTTTGGTTACATGCACATATGTTATCGCCGTCACCATATTTTCTTTAAATGTAGTCCTATCGTTATAATTTCACCGTTAAAATTGATGAGATCTCCGCCTTGGTGTACTATTTTAAGTGTTATGGTTGAAATAGTGGATGTATTTATAGGTAAATGGATGACATGTAGGGGATTCAATTATTTTGTATCCGCTGGTACACTGGGAAGAATTGATGAATCTGTGATTACTTCATTTTAAAACTTCCACTTGTTATATTGCATTGATAATTAATGAATTAACTTTGATAATGTTAATAGGGTTTTCAGAGGTATGTCATTCTGACCCTGTAAATTTCTTTGTTAAATCCCAGCATAGGTCCTATGGAATTTTTACTTAAGTTAACGTCATCTGTTGCTTTCATAATTTATTTATTTCATAGTATTATTAGTTCGCTCGTAAATTAATAAATCCTCGACTTCTTCACTGTATCATTAATATGTTTATTCACATCCGCGATTTCGTATGTCCTGGTGCATTTGTAATTGTAGTTTTTCCAAATACTAGTTATTTGTTCTTGGAAGTAACATTTTATAATAGTATTGAAAGATTCAAAACTAGTCAACCCCATTACATATTCCGACTCATTATCAAGATAAATCGGAGTTAAAGGTTGGCTTGTAAGATACAGCTTGTACCGGTAAATGTAAATATGTACGACATTACGATCAAACAACGACTACTGAGAATTAAAACGAGCCATCACATAAAAATCGTAAGACTAAATGACGCAATTGTATGTATTGAAGTTTTGAACCTTGGTATAGTTATAGTCAATCGTGTTTCTGCTACCATCACTTTTAAAATAGTTCTAAGGGTGGTAATATGTCCTATTCTATCAAAATATGTAATATGTCAATTACGCTTGATGTAAGCCGTAGTGTGTTCCCTTGTTATTTTGATCATCCAGATTCACGATACCACATTCATTCGTATGGATTCGTTAGGTAAGTTATCTCGCAGATATATCCCTCTAAAGTAGGGATTTTAATTGCTCAACAAATTTTGATAGCTCAACGTTGCGTGACGTGGTAGCTTCAGTGGGAGTTTTTGAATACGGTTGTAGATATATGCCTAAACCGCTTATATGGTTTTATATATAAACCTTTCCTAAGGTAGCTGCTTCCATTATTTGATTGTGTCGTTTGGTTTCTTCTAACGTTTTTGACGCAGTTTTGCGTCAGTCGCTTTTGCAACTGAGCTGCACCTCACCCAAAGAACCCAAAGCTCTAATGCTGCAAATAGGGAAAGAGGTATGAATTCCTCACATTTCTGGTATTGGTAATATTCTGCCTTGGGTGTCAAAATTTTTTGTGTTTTAGAACGTTTAAGGCTTGTTGTATCGTAGATTTAAAGATGGTTGAAATTTACCACCAACATGACGTCGCGCTAGAAGAACTGCTTTGTTAAACCAAATTGGTCTGTTATTGTGAGACCTTCCCATGTCGTGATTTGCTTCCCATTCCAATTGTCTTTTTCCTTTCATTATACCGGCTCTGGTTAATGCAGCTGCTCGTTGTTCAAAGGTGACGTTTGAGGAACGAAATCTATTCAAGCTTTGTTGCAAACTCTTATCAGCTATGTGGCGAAGCCTTAGATTATTTTACTGGGAGTATGCAGTTCTTTACACGCTTCGCCCAATTCGTTAATACTTGTTACCGCGAGCTAATCGTTCTTTAAACGTGTACCCGGTTCACAACATCTGTACGCAGTAGATGTAACTCCACGGGTAATTTATTTATTAAGGTGTTAATTATCCAGAGCCTTTTTCTTCCTATTACACCGGGAACTATACTTCATATGAGACTGACTGACGATTCACTACTAAACTATTTAATGCGTATGCACATACACAGCACACACGCATACACGCACACACGCACACAAGCACACGCACGCAAGACACGCCACGCACACGACAACACATAACACGCACACAGCCGCACACACGCACAATCGCACACACATAACACAGCACACAGCACACACCAGCACAAGCACAAACAGCACACACACACATAACGACACGCACGACGCACATGGACACACATGGACCACACACACACACACACATCACTTTCAGCAACAACCATTACTCAAAACAGTGGACTAACAAGGGATTGTAAACAAGGTGTAATCGTTGGTCTATTAGGCTGCGGAAAACAAATGTTATGGTCATATTAGAACATCCGACGTTTTGAAAGTGTTTATGTATACCACAAATCTTATATCAGCCCAAATACCAGTACCTACGAAATTTACTTGCACCTATAAAAATATCGGATATTTCGAATTCAGTGATAACAGTGACGTTATATCCCTAGTGACTCGCGTAATAATTCAATAATGACTTTTGATGATGTAGCATGCCATGGCCAAAATGAAGTAAGAGGTCATTTTGTTTTGGCAGACACCATAACAATGATTGTTTCTATCTGTGCCAAACGTATTCTTCTATTGCAAAACAACGTATACGTGATAAAGCGAATTTACTAGTTTTGTTTCAACAAGATACCACCAATCTTAAGCATATGTATTATGATCACGTTAATATTGATGTCAATTGATAGATTTAAATACATGACATGCAGTAGTAATGGAGGAGCTAGTACAAAACATTTTGGGTGCTCGAAAGAGTGTGTAACAAAAATTCGCTAGTTTAAAGGAAGGAACAGCACTTACAGAGCATGCAATGGTGGTACATTTAAACCAACAACACCAACATTAAAGCAATTCTCTTCCTGATGGATCATCCTTAGATTATGATGGAAGTTATATGATTTAATATTAATCATTACAGTAGTTATTCCAACTTGAAGAGTAGAATAGTTAAACATGTAAATCGCACTCTAAAGCAATAATGTGGAAAAATTTAGAATGCAAAGTTCCTATAAATGGTTATTAATCTTACCTCAAATTGTTGGTGATTATAATTCAAAAAGCACAGAACCACCGGAAGAAACCTATAGATGTAACGGAAAAGAATGATGTCTATTTTGAAACATTTAAAATGTAATAAAGTCTTGACCGTAATTCGCCAAATTTCAAGTGGGGATTATTTACGTATTAGCAAATACAGAAGTATATTATCTAAATACAGCTTCGAATATCAGCAATAAAAGGTTCAAACCCAATTACCTACACATTACGTGATTATCGAGATGAGAGATTCAAGGACGTTTCTATGAGCCAGAACTTCAAATGTTAAATATTCTGACATTCACCTAGTTGAACGTGTAATACGACGTCAAGGAAATAAGTATCTCGTTAAGTGGTTGGGTTTTGATAATTCATGGATATCCAATAAAGACATTATAATGCGTTCTGTACGATTAATTATATATACTGTAATATTATTATTAATAAATAACTCTTTTTTGTTTTACATTTTTATTTATTAATACATACAATACTACATACTACAAAAGCGTTTCACAAACATGTAACCACGGTGTTGCTTTTCCAGGACTGGTGAAATTATTTTACTACTCTTTATTCTTTTCCTAAAGGTGCAGTCTCTAGCTAACTGTTCCCATTCTCCTTTCGCTCCCATCCAGTACGTAGTGAACTACGTTTTGAGCTTATTAATCCAGACCTCCTCACTTGTCGTGTTGTCATCTGTTGAAATATAATTCGGTAAATGACATTCCATTTCGTGTACAAATTGTTCCAAAGGTATTTCTTTAAGGTCTTCTATTAATCGCTTAATACAACAAATGCACTCTAAACCATCTTCATGTGATTGAAATATTTCTCATAGACGTCTTCCATTACCATACTTATTAACTAGATTATCTAAATAGTCATCACTAAACGTGCCTCGTCCATACACTTTTTCATGTCAGCATCAAATTCTATTTGATTGAAATTGACATATTAGTCTTTGCACTGCACTAACACAATCTACAGTTTTAGGCCACGACTCTGCACTATAACATATCCACATATTGATTAACATTTATTATTAACCCTATTCTCTATATGTTGTTACCTCCACTTATTACTTTACAGCTTTCGCAAGTTCTACGTCAATATCCATTTTCTCCTTGAAAATTCTGCAATTTCTATAACACATGCTCCATTGACATCAAATATATCTTGCAATGGACTACCAACCTATGTATGTCAACATCAGGCATTTCTGCTGCCGCATGTATTTTATTATAAAATGCAGGAAATTCCATAGTATGTACTAGATCTAATCGGTAACTGACTATCTTAAGAAGTCTCCATAACTGTTCTATAGACTCCCATCTCAAATAGATTTCTGATTCTTCACATTTAGAGATGAATATCATTTTCTTCTTATAAATAGTTTCATACGATATAGTCTTCGAACCCATCTTTGTAGGTAGCCATGACTCTTCAGGTGTGTAGAAATAATTAGTATTATCCCTTGATTGCATTTCTGCTTACCAAACACCACTCCATTACTCTAAGATCCACCAAGTTTTAAGACTGGCTCAAAATTGAATTGGGGTGACAGACCAACTCTAACATACTTTGATTTACTTTTATTTAAAAACACTGCACATTACTAGTTAAAATATCATGACATCCACTTGAATTTATAACACTCACAATCTCAGCCTTTTCTACCGCTTGCGTAATATGTTGACATTACATACGTTACTGGTTTCACATGTACTCTCTTTGAATTTATACCCTACCTTCCTCCATTCGTACCGTCCAGGTTACCTACGTGATTTCGACTGCCACACTGCAAGCTATTCTCGCGACCCCATAGTTTTAAGGTTTTCTTTCACGGCTTTCTTCAAAGTAGTCACAGCACCACTTTCAAGGTTATCACAAACTCAACCCCCTCCCTAAATTACCGCCCATCTAAGATCGATCATGTTATTTAACAAGATTTTCTACAAATATGGCTTTACAGGGTCATTTTTCCTTTAAAAGTAGGGTAACTGCACATGTAGTATGGTGTATTCCAACAGTACCAGTATGTCTGCTAGCCCAGTACAGCACGATTGGGATACTAGGAAGTGCTATCAACCATTATCACTTTTTAATTTAAGTGCGCAGAGCATGTGAATAATATCAAACTGAATGAAATTTGAAAAAAGGGACTACTACCTTCTACGACATTACAAGTGGTAAGAATACATATGAAGATGTGCAGTGGAATACTGAATGGTTTGCCAACCTGGTTAAATGAATTCGTACTTCCACCATCATGCTTTCATGGGTAATTTGGGATATTATTCACGCACACTTGCCCTTCATACCCGGTGCTCATCGTGTAAGGCACCTCTAACAATGCTACTCGAGGTACATGAGGGCGTTTCATGGATATCCTGCTGTGAAGTGTATTATTTGGACAACTAGTTTTTTTATATTGTCTATATTGTATATAATAAATTATTTCCTGTTAGTATCTTACTGTGTTCTATGGTGAGAAGATGTGCGACGTGACACCAACCTTTTATTACCTCAGTGTTAAAATTATTTCATAAGCGTTTACTTGCGTATCGAACATGATCTGGAGTTCACTCACTTTCATCGCTGGCAGCAGCAGGTTCATTTCCACATCTGCAGACGTTACGGTTGAATGCTTTATGTGGAGTTCGAATTAACTGATGGCAACCATCAGACACTCCTACATGAGCATCTCCGATGGGCACCCACTATACGTATGCTCAATTGCTAACACCACGCTCACGTAGGTGTAATGATACAGAAGTGGAAAGGACCTTTTGCGCTTGTACTAAATCAAAACGTTTTATTCCTGAGAAAATCATACAAGAAATAGATATATTCAGATATCATTTTCTTTTTTTCTAGTGTATTTATTGTTCTAAGTGTGATATCAGACAATTGTAAAAATATTTAACTGGCCTTGCAAAAGTGGCATAACTATGTGAGTAGGTAGGGTGCGCAAATGGACTTGAGAATGTGTAACCGTCAAAACGTGTGAGAGACGAATGACCTACATTGCGCCACCTTGGAAATGTGTAACCTTGGGAAGTGGGATACTCGAATGACCTTGTCATTGCGTAACCTTGGAAAGGTGGGACCTTGAGAATGGGTAATCTTGAGAATGTGGGATCTTGAAATTGTGGTGTGTTCCAATCTTACCTATTTTCGTTGGTTACGGCGATATAAAAATAAGGTTGATGATGGTTTCTCGGAGACGAAACGTCGAATAAAAAATTTCAAAACGCGATCTAATAGAATTAAAAGCGACAATGAAGGTTTTAAAATAAGTGAAGGAAATATGAAAAAAAACTCAAAACTCGCATTTTGTTTTAAATCTCGAAACGATAAACAATAATGAACTTTTGCAAACTACATGTGAAAATGTAGTTATACAACCTTTCTGTAATTTAACCGTTTTCGTATCTCTTACCATTTTCAAGATTCCCATGTTTTCCATCATGATCTTGGACATGTACTAATTAACATGCATGGGTACTGTTATGCCGTTTTAGATACATTTAGTTTAATACAGTTCTGATAGCAAAGTTGTACTCTTACACTAATTGTAAAACAAATGGAGAGTCAGTTATTACGACACGCATTTGCTTCACTATCACCCATACAAGTATATCTGTAAATTACAAACTAAATGTCAGCTTTCCAAATATTAAAACTATGAAGTAAATAAGCCTTTGATCTAAAAACTATGTATGTGTGTCTGTGTGTATGTATTTCATTAGCAGTAATCGAAATTAATCTGAGTAAATGTCAAACATTTCATGACGAACCTAATGTCGAAATAATTAATCCAATGGGAAAGTCAAAGTTGTAGTCGGCAATAATGTTAACAGAATTGCTGCCCTTATCAACCGCTATTTCGGTGTTTGAAAGTGATGGGTATAGAGATTATTATAGTTTGTATTAGTAACAATATCAATTAGTGTTTTGCACATATTTGGTAAAGTAAACATAGCTCTTTCCTCAAAATAATTTCTGACTAATTCTCACAATTAGTCCATACTATTATTACAAAAGCAATACAACCTATTTGTTAAAATCTAATTTCTAAGGTAGCGTGTTTGAATTATGCGATGGTATCACATTTCTATTTAACGAAATTTTTCAATGTAGAGTCATTTTTCAAAAGGAGAAGTAAAATTTTAATTAAGATTAAAGGCTGAATGGAGAGTTTTGGTATAAATTCTTTGATGTTGATGAGTATGACATTTATAAAAATAACGTCAAATAAAATTAATTATTGCTGGATGAATATTTATTTCACCAAACACTTAATGACAAAATGAGTGTAATAAAAAATTCCAAACCGTAATTTAATAGAGCGAAGGTTACTGACGTGTAAAGAATGTATGCAAAATACTTCACTAAGACAATAAATGTGATTAATCTTCTACTTCTTCAAATTCTTTGGAAGGTGTCTTTTATAAATTAATTAAATCTCAAATAACTCTGTTAAAATGTCTTATAGTGTACCTTTTAAGAAAAGAGGATAACACTGTAATGGAAAATTTTAGGTATTTAGTAATATCTCGATTGTGCCTATTATGTTATGTTATGATAAATTGATATGAAGACATAGTGTCATCTCTATTACCCTCATTTATTACGAATACAATAAGATTTATAAACTCGTTATTACATGTGGGATTTACTTGTAGTGTCCCAAGGTACCTATCCTTAAAAGTGTAATTTGAAATTACGCTCAATCACGAGAAAAAAGTGGAAGTGTCGGATTTTACTGACAATGCTACTCTTACTCAAATGATTGCTTACCTTGCATTGATTCTCCTGGCAATAACTAAAACATAATTTATTTACAAGTCAATACTGAACTACTTGCAAAGCTCAAATCTAAAAAAGGAATTGGCCGTCTAGTGATAGGCGACGCTGTGGTATGTGAATGAGGTAGGATTGGATGAGGTTAACTGTTGCATCATAGTGGAACAGGTAAACAATGAAACTAGCTAAATTAGAATTAACGAGCTTTGCGCAATGAAGGTTTATCCTGTTAATTTCCGAAACAGGAAAGAACCACCAAGAAAACCCAGTTTATTAATAATTAAACAATATTACATGTACATTAATAAACCAAAGAACAAAATAACAAAGGAAAGGTTCAATATGCCAATATAACAAAATACTATTAAATCCGGTAAAAATGCGTACAGTGTTATAAAATTTAAAATGAAAAGCAGTTTAACTGCACATAAACACACTAAAAATAAACACTAAAACCACACCCACAATTGTGCCACAAATAAATGAGAATTAAAATTGTGGCACAAAACATGTGCCGCTATACAATCAGTCATGCCGGCATTAAAGCTAACATATAAGGAAATCAGTTCGTAGACAAACAACGACAAATAAGCTGGCTGCATCAAAGACACTTAAAATTCATTAAAACAAAGCATTGTAAGGGTAAGGTGAAAATCAATCAGTTACGTTAACTAGGTGACCGATAATATACCCGCAGGCAATGATGCTAAAGTTTTAGTGACTGCGTTACAAACTACAGCATCCCTTTTCAGCTTACATGTTCATCTATGCAGCCTCTGCGTAGGCAACCAGTTTCTAACGTAAAGGTAGAATTCGAGGCTGTTTTAATTACATTCGGGCCCGTTTCTGTAAGCCCCGGTATGGTTAGTGGCAACTAACTGAGGAGGGTCATGCCACGTTTCTCCATCTAATAAGTCTTCACGCGAGCGAACAGTCAACAAAGCCAATTCACTCCAGCAGTAAGGAGGGTGACTTTAAGTCTGATGCAGCTTTCTCTTGTAAACAGGTTTCAACTTCATAACCGTGCTTGCTAAATGTCGTATGGGCAATTAAATTACTACCGTATTACTGGTCTTTGTATCAAGAGACAGTTCTGTGAGATTCAATATCTCGTGATAATTTAATGGTAACTTCTTGCAAGGTAATGGCCGGTTTTCAATAGTTTACACCAACTTGTTAATTGTTTGCTACAAGCTTTAATCTACATTCAAATAACTACCTGCGCTTGAATGTAATCATTTACTTTATAACGTAATCACCAACACTGGACGGTTTAAACTCAATACGGTGACGATTATTCATGTAAATCTTGTTTACACGCCCGCTTCGTTGATTAAAACCAGAACTATCTGACTATCCATACGTTTGTTTACACGACTACTTTAATTATGTGAATAATTTGCACTAAAACTAACACAAGAAAAGGAAAGGAAAATTGGGATTTTTAATTTTACTAATGGAAACGATAGCCACAACGGTTTGCAATGATAGTTAACAACAAAATAATAGACTCAACTTCAACCAATTATTTTCCTCCCAAAACCATCCCAATTCTTAAAAGCTGTAAAGGAACAAGAAATATTACGTAGGAATATTTTATTTACTATTAAACAATTAATTATTAGCCGGCGACGTTTTTACCCAAATTCCGTGCGTATAAAAATACTAACCAATTTGTTACGATCGTTTTCGAGTACACTTTCAAATCAGGTGGAAGAAAACCTGTTTTCTACCCCAACTTCTGTTTTTATCCTTTTCAACCCTTAACTATATTCTTTTAATTCTTAGATACATAAAATACTTAGAACAAGCCATCCCGAAAAAGATAATTAAATCCCATTATCTTTTCTTCCGCGGTAACAACTGTGATTAAAAATTTCTATTATAATAATAAAACTTAATTACTTAATCACAATTTCAATGAACATTTTGCTCTCTACTACAGTTTTAACGCATTTTGCATTTTCTTTCGGTCCAAATCATTATTTTTTATTTTCTCTGTGATGTAGAGATTTTTATCAAGAATATATTTTTGTGAAATGTTGCTCTTTTGATACTCCATAATATATGGTTACGAGATTTCGGATATTTTCAAAGGTTGCTGAGACTTGTCAAAGAACCGAAATTTTCAATTTTCGATTTTCCTTTTCACGCCGAAAACTGCAAAGGTGAACGTTTCAAACTGAAACATTGTTAAAGCACTTTTACGAAATATTCAAATATGTTATTGGAAGTTTAAGGTACCCTAGATCTAGAACATATCGTAGTGTACTTTGCTATTTCTTATGGCTGCCATATTGGATTGTTCCATTTTGAATGAAGCTCATTTTGCTGATTACAATGATATATCATTGTATGATTCAACTTCAAGTTTCCCTTAATATATGGAAGAAACCGGTTCTGCGAAGAGTGCTTTGGAAAGAAAATGCATTCTTTTCTTTAAAAGCACATTCTGGTTAAATTTAAAAATGTATTATTTACTTTTTAAACATTTATTATGCTTCATGGACAAATTCTCTTATGAAGAAGGAAAGAAGCATGCTACTCCAAACTATTTTCTAACAAACACACTTTCAGCCAAAACATTTTGAGTAAGTTTAAAGTGTTTAAAATTGAACAGTTAATCCTAGTAATAATAGATAAAATTAAACTATGAATGTATAATGAACATTACTATTACTATTACTATTACTATTACTATTACTATTACTATTACTATTACTATTACTATTACTATATATTACTATTACTATTACTATTACTATTACTATTACTATTACTATTACTATTACTATTACTATTACTATTACTATTACTATTACTATTACTATTACTATTACTATTACTATTACTATTACTACTACTACTTACTATTACTAAAGAAGAAGCATTGTTACAAATTCTCAAAGGGTTCACCATCCACCTCTAAACATATGTTTATCGTCTCCTTAAATTTTATGTTGCCCTTACAACGTTTCTTCTTCGTAAACCATGAATATCATCGGGTACAGTTTTGTAAAAAAATTTTCAAAGTTCTCTATAAATAGTGATCTAAGGGAGAAAGGTCCGCTGAACGCGCCGGCCAACGTATGTCTCCATTATTGGAAATAACTTTACGGGGCATAATTGCGATAAATAACCAGTTACCCTTCCAGCGTTATGTTTCAAGCGGTTGAAGCAACTATTGTTATCAACGTAATCCGTGAGATAAATCCTTAAAAATGCAAGTATCCATCTGCAGTTAAAGTGTCTTCATATAAGCATGGACCAATGATCGTGTTGTCAAATAAACCGACTCATTCATTTAGACTGAATCGTATTTGTGGTCGACGTTTTGATGTTCATAAAGATTTTCAATGGACCAGACGTGTTCGTTTTGACGATTAAACATATCTGAGTTTGTAAAATTACACTCGTCAGTAAATATGTTAGAAAGGAAATCTGATTTTGTTCTAACTGATCCATGAAATTCTACAACAGGCTTCTCACCGTTGACGATCTCAAGATGCAGTACTTGATTGACGTGAATTTTGAATGGGCCATATTTTTTTAGTACTCCATACTAGCTGTATGTATTCATACTTGTTGCGATTGCTCATGATGGTGTACAATAATTATCTTGAATCTACTCGGAGATCTATTATGGAGACTTTTTAGTGATTTTAGAAATTAACGTTGTACTGTCCGTGTAATTTCATCCACATTTTCGTTACTGGGTCTAGCAGCAGATTTTCTTGGGTGACAGAACGAACCAAACTCTCCCAAATTTTATGTAGGAATAAAATATAATTTTGAGCAAGTAGTTGCCTTTGTGGATACCGCTCTAGGTATGTTTGTGGAATAATGGGTATTTCGATGCGAAGCATAATAAATTTCTAATATATCTTGTTTTTTGCATTTGAAAGGCCATTTTATTGAGAATATTTTAAATAATAATAATAATAATATTTTGTGGGGGTACATAAAGGAGCAAGTTTACAAAGATAAAAGTGATAACGTGAACGAATTGAAAACAAGAATACAGCAAGTCATCCAAAATATAAATTGGTCAAACAAGAAACACTATTAGTAAACTTCAAACTGTAGATACGACCGACGTTCGTATTAGTGAAAGGCGATTATGTCGAAAATTTGTTATGAAAATAAAATTAGTTATGTTCTGTTATTATTAATGGTTTTGTTAGCATATTATTCCTACCTTATTAAATTAAAAAGAGGAGTGAAATGGAGAGAGAGGAGACACAGCAGGTAAATGGATTCATCTACAGTGTGGTGTTGTACGGGGTAAAAACACATTACCTTTGCAATATTGTATAAATAAGCTGTTACGTGAAAATTTGTATGTTGTCTACTAACTTGCCGTAACAGATAAGATAGCTTAGGGCTTCCGGAAAGCTCAGTCAAAGTAGAGAAGTGTGATGAGTTCTACAGTGGCGCAGGTAGTACCTAAAAGCTTAAAAGAGGAGGAGGGCGCCAGTTAGAAGGATTAACAGCCAATGTGTACGTGAATAGTAAAGTACACAATTAACTGTTTATCAATTCAATCAACATATGTCTGTATAATCTTATACAATGCAACAAGCTAAGCATCAATCTTAAGTAATATAAAAACAGGTGTAATCGGTAACTTAGATTTCAATATCCAGGTAGCCTGCCCTGAAGATCCAACGCAACGACCAAATGTATTGCAAAATCTGCATCAGGTACCTTGATAATATGTATTATGTAAAGCACACTTAACAGGCAAAATGTAGGTATACCCAATTTATATACAGAGTATATACCACCGATAAGACAACATATATCCAATATGTACAACATCTAAGACAAAGTATATCCCAATATGTAGAATGTCTACGACAAGTAACAGTATGTGGAACGTAATTAAATATATCAACCCAAAACGAAAGCATGAAAATAGATCTTACCTTCAATGAGGTAGTTAATCGGAGAATGATTATACAATCTTTAAGAAATGAATTTAACCAAGTACAAGTTCGAGAACAGCTGGTGTCTGTTTCGAAAAGCAAAATAGTATATGATTATCCCCTAAAATGAATAAAGGAAAACTAACAACAGTTAATCTAATTAGTTACACCTTACCTTACGATTTATGATACAAAACTAATGTGTCCTTATAGAAAACCTGGTGAGGTTATGTATAACCCCTTTAGTTAATAAATTTATTGATCTCTTTTGAGTTAATTATCGAACACCAGATATGTTAATGGATAAAATTAAAAACGTGGTGAAATGAGTAAAGAGCATTCCATACCGCTCACCTGTAGCATGTATTTCCTATCAATCCGACAGAACTGTACGTACTAAACGGTTGCAGAATGTCAGTACATATTTAGAAAAATGATTTTAAAACCGATATAACTCGATGGGCTAAATAAGTGCAGAAACTTCATTTTTCTTTATAAAAATACAAAATGTCTGCTTCGCCAACAACCAAATAGAAAGAGAACGTGCATCACTTATCACTAGGATGTCAATCCGCTGTGAACCAGTGCCTCAAAACAATAAGGTTGAATGCAACGTAGGAGTGACCATCAATAAATTTTAACAATTTCTTACAGAAATTTATTTACTTGAGCAAAGCAATATTTTTAAGAAACTACAGAGAGACGAAATTATAGAAATGCAGTTACTTTTAGAAAAACAGTATATTCTAGAAAATACTAGCAAAAAGTAACAATCCAGAGATTTTAATAGGTTGAAAAATTGACTAAATCATGCAGGGTAGGTAACGAATGTAACAAAGTAAGTCAAATAGAATATTAAAATAATATTAATTTGGTTAATAAACATGTGTACGAAAATGCCTCTTTAAGAAGATACGGCCCTGTAAAGGTGGCCCCAAAAATTTTTATTATCTCTGAAACGGTTTAAGATACCTAAATGAAATTTAGACCATAAATACCTTTGATTAGGTCATAAAAGATGGTGTTGACAAGTTTTGAAATTTTGTATAGGAGGGCTTTGTCACTTATTTTGCCCCAAACTTTTTTTATGGGGATGTTTCTTAATTTTTGGGGAAAAATAGTATTTTTAAACGATTTGCCACTAAAATTTACTCTTGTTGAAAGTCAAAAAATTACTGCTTTTGGAGTTATTTGAGGTTTTAACAAGTAATGCTCAATTAATAAATTATTTTAAAATGAAACAGTTAATAATTTTCATGCAAGAACGAACTACCTCAGAGAATAATTATCGTTCCAGAAACAACTGTGAGGTAAAAATATTGTAAATCATTTAGAACTTAAAAAGGTTTTAATTGTATGACATTAACACAGAACAAAGGAAACAATTAAAAAAAATAACGAATAACACAAAACAAACAAAAAAAATTAATAGGTATGTACGGTTTTTACATTAAATGTTCGAAATGCCCACCATTTTCACGACATAATCGTAAACGTTTTTCTAGTGAAAACATAATCCTTAGGAGAGGGCTGTGGTTCTTGAATTAACATTCTTAAATTTTCAACTCTCGCTTGAAGTTTTCAATGGAATTTATTTCGCTTGAATATACTTTTCTTTAACTACGGTTGCTTATTTAAGCAGGCCATGCATTCAACTTAAAATTATGTTGATAATGCGTTACACGTTTAACCTTTGAATTTTCCTCCGCCCAGAAGTGACTGTTATGACTATTAAACATACCTTGTCTAGTAAAAGTTGACTCATCGGTGGAAAGAATATTTGTAAAAATCAGGGTTGTCTCATTTTTCTTGTAATAATTCGTAAAGACTCTTCTGAAAAAAGATCTTCAGGCAATAATTATTATACTTGCCTGCAGTATAACAGGCAATAATTATTCTTTTAATACACGATGTGCACTAGAAACACTTGCGTTACTTGCCCTTGCCACATTTCTTACACTTATCGTAGGATCTGCAACAACTAGATTAAAATATTTTCGTCTGTTTGAGGAATTCTTGCCACTCGTGGTCTACCAGAATTTACCTTTCTTTAGTGTAAAGGTTCCCATCTCA
This sequence comes from Vesta saturnalis, assembly GCA_036346205.1. NCBI lineage: Eukaryota > Metazoa > Arthropoda > Insecta > Coleoptera > Lampyridae > Vesta > Vesta saturnalis. Next base: position 56,939 of record JARFJB010000041.1, on the reverse strand, counting down.
TGCACAGCTCACTGTATAATAACAATAATAATAAAGTGGCGATGTAATTTGTACATTGATTAAACACCAAATGTAATCTCTAAATACAAATTATTTAACAAATTGAATTACTAACCTTTCACCACTAATTATATGCCGTCTCGTCCACAATCGGTAGATGAAATATAGTGGGTTCTACTATATTGACACCTGAAATGCGGCTTGTTTCTCACCTGCTTAATTATTTTCCTTTTCTAATTAATAAAAACAATGTAAAAATTATAAAAAATATGTAATTAAATGTATTCTCGAGCGCCATGTTATCTTTGTCAAGGAATAACAAAACCTAAATAATGAACAATAAAACTTTCTATAAATATCAAAAATTAACAATGTGCAATTAAGTTTATTTACCCAATATATGGATGGTTAAGGAGAGGTAAGAAAAGTTTTAAAGCTAAGCTTAAAAATATAAAATCCACCACATAAATACCTCAGTATAATGATTTTCTTGTAGACAGCTTCCAGTGTTTAATTATGGATGCGGAACGGTCAACCAGTATGAAAGCGTTTCTACATCTTCCTTGCGTATTCTTGTAACAACGCGATCAATTATGTATTTGAAGGATTTCGATCCACTAAACTTATTGTATTCTTGATGTTTTATTGTATTAACATTGCATTTTAAGATGATATTATTTGAATGAAGAGAAACTTGCGTAAATAAGTAACTTAAGAGCCATTTAAAATATAAATATAAGTATGAGTAAGTAAGTAAGTAAATAAGTGCCTTAAGTGAGTATAAGGGAATAATATAAGTACTATAATGAGTGTACTTGAGTGTACGTGAGTGCCACCAAAATTCTGATGGCACCAAATATAAAAATTAAGTAAAAACCATTATAACAATGTCTTCTGCTTTAACATTCAGCAGCAAGTGAAGTAAAAAATAGAGGCTTTCAGAAACGCTTCTGTAATGCCCCCTCAAGTAGTTGTCACGCATTGCGCGAAATACAATGATCGGAGTCCAATCTTTAAAAGAAAGGGAACTATAACTATTTATGTAATATTACACCCAAAATATATGTTCTAGGAAATGCAATTTAAGTTGCCTTTCTCAATTTTACATGTAAATAATTATAAACTCCTCTAATTTTACGCCAAATAAATTAATGATCTTAGATTAACGTATTTTTAATACAACCACAAAAAAGGTTGTTACAACTGAATTCAAAAATGTTTTTGAATCCGGAACACTTCTTCTTGGAAATTCTTCCTCATATCTTCTTTTCGCTGCTTTAGCATTGTAGATTCAATGTAAAACAACATATCAGTATAGTCGCTATTAGTGTACATATTCATTTTCAAAGTTTTGAAAGCGTTATTATTTGTTAAATAAACCAAAACTATCAACAACAATGTGTCAAACGATTCTGTCAAACAAATAAATCGCGAGTCTGCAGTCTAAGCCTTAATTCAAGTAAATCAAATTAACTCAATTTTTTTTTATTTTCTTATTTTAGGTAAAACGTGCTAAAATCTCAAATAACTTCAAAACCAGCAATTTTTTTGACTTTCAACAAGAGTAAGTTTTTGGGTCAAAATAATGTTAGCGACGCTCCTGTACAATATATTAAAATTGGTCAACACTCTCTTTTATGACCTAATCAAAAGCATTTGTGATCTAAATTTCATTTAGGTACCTTAAAGGGTTCAGAGATAATTAAAAAGGATTTTGATTTACAGGGATGTATCTTGTTAAGGACATAGGAGGCATTTTCGGACACATGTTTATTTACCAAACTAACGTTTTTTTAATATTCTATGTACCAGAAATTACAGAACGTTTTTGAAACACCGAATATATATATATATATATATATATATATATATATATATATATATATATATATATATATATATCATATTTATATCTGTGTAGATGGGCTGGTGAAGGGGTGCATGATACCGCTTGGTTATTAATTGTACAAGGCAATTGCCAAGTGGGTACACACTCCCGAGTTCAGATAACCATTACACACCTCAAATTTTATTTTTAATGTGTTTATTTTTGTATAGATGAATGTGTAACCTGAGAAAGGGGCGCTGTATTTTTCTAACGCACTCGAACGTATATACCGGTCATGATGTTACGATCTATTTATATCTTACCCTTGTAACGCTTTATTTTGATGAGTTTTGTTTTGTGTCAGTTTGTTAAGTAGAATTGTTTACCTGCGAACTAATTTTTCTTTATATGCAATTGATTGTAATTTTTTTGTACGTGTTTTGTGCTTCAGTAGTCACTAAACAATTGTGTATGTGTAAATTCCCTGTCTATATTCTTTTTTCCTTGCCTTTACTTTATTATCACCTGTGCAATTTTACTGCTGTATTTTATATTTGGTTGTGACAACATGTGTTTTTTTGTATTGTGTTTATATGTAACTAAACTACTTTTTATTTATTTTTCTCGTAATGTTATAATTTTGTACGCACTTTAACCTGTTTTAATGGTGTTTTGTTATATATTTAACTCTTTCTTTGTTTTTATTTGATTTTATTTGATTTATTAATGAACCTGTGCCATTATTTATTTATGAATAAAGTAGGTTTTATTGGTGGTTCTTTCCTCAATAGTATATTAACAGGCTGAACCACCATTGTGCAAAGCTCGTTAATTTTAGTTTCAGTAATTTCATTGTTTACCTGTTCTTCATGATGCAACATTTATCATCCAGCCTATCCAATTCAAATAGTACAGCGTGCCTACCACTATACGGCTACTTCGTTGGATCAGATTTGAATTTTGAGTAATTAAATATCAGACTTGAAAATAAATTCTAATCATTTAATTATTGTCAGGAAAGTCCATGTGAGGCAGGAAATTAATTTGAGTAATAGTAACATTATTTTCAGTAATATCAAGATAAATCACTTAGCGATTGCATTGTTCTTGAATTTGCATTCTTGCAATATATCTTATATATATATATATATATATATATATATATATATATATATATATATATATATATATATATATATAGTATGTCCGGATCGACTTTAAAAGAGGAAAATTCTCTTATTTTTGATTTCTCAGAAAATTTCATTCTTAATGATTTGCCCTGCTTGTTTTCAAACCCCGAAACACAAATTACTTTCTATTTTACTCGTACGGTTCTCGAGATAATATCATTTTCTTGAAAAATTGGACTTAGAATGTTTTTCCTAATTTTAGAAGTAACTTTAGTAGGCGGATTTCATTGAAAACACCACTGACAGAAATTGTCAAATGTGATAATTCTGTTGAACTGCAAATTAATTCATGCTAATTTGAATTGTATGCTATAATGTTGATTTTACAACAAAGAATTTATCTAATTCAATGTTACGGAACTGAGGAAGAGTGCAACCGAGTTGTTATCAGAAAATTCAAACCAAAAATACCCGAGGTTGCCATTTCGAATGCCGGAGCAAAAACTTGGTAACTAAATTCTTCAAACAGGCTCGGTTTTAAACCTAAAGAAGCCAAAGAAGTTGTTCGATGAAGAAGATGCTGCTACTGTTCTCGCCGTTCATTCCGCAACAGAAGTTCCAAGGTTTCTTTAAGAAGGAGGGCACTACGAATTGGGATAGGTAAATCTCATTTACAAAGAATCTTCAAGGAGAACAAAATTTTACCATTTAAGCCGCAATTTAGGCAAACTTTAGAGAACGGTGATAAAGCCAAACGTCTGGATTTTTGTTTGGAAATGGGCAATAGAGTTTTGGAAATTTTCATTAAAGAATAATGTTCTCCGATGAATCGACCTTTTCAACTAACGGAGTCGTTTCCTCCCAACATTGCCGTTACTGGAGTAGGACGAATCAAAACTTCCGAATTGCTAGTCGCAGACAATGTTTGAAAAAGTTAATGTGGTGTGCGGTTTCGTACCATGGAATTATTGGCCCATATTTTTTGATCAAAATTTAAACCGTTATTCATATTTGGAAATGTTGCAAAATTTTTAACTGATAAACTGGATGAATTACCATTGAACTACCAAATTGAAATGTTCTTCCAGCACGATGGGTGCCTGCTCATTATGCCGGTACTGTTCGCCAGTGGTTCAATACAGAGTTCCGTGATAACTGGATAGGAAGAGTCCCATTTTATGGCCGCCGAAAAGTTCTGATCTCACAATATGGACTTTTATCTGTGGGGTCGTTTAAAACAAATTGTGTACAGTGAGCCATTAGACAATGATAAAGAGCAATTGAAAATAGGATACGGAATGCTGTCAGTCCCTTTCAATCGAAGAAATAAGGCGCAGTTTCAATGAATTCAGAGCTCGCATTGAAATCTGTGCGGAAAAAGGAGGAGCATTATTCGAATAGAAAATTTATAGTTCAGTTTTTGAGAATTTCATTACATTTTACCATCAATTGTTAAATTTATTAATTAAAACTTGTGAGACCAATTTGATTTTTCCTTTGAAACAAATCAATTTACTTCAAAAATTACGAAAAGCTCGAATTTTTCAAGAAAAATGATATTATCTTGAGAACCGTTTGAGTTAAATAGCAAGTAATTTGTGTTTCGGGGTTTGAAAACAAGCAGGGCAAATCAGCAAGAATGAAATTTTCTGAGAAATCAAAATAAGAGAATTTTCCCTCTTTAAAGTCGATCCGGGGACATACTGTATATATATATATATATATATATATATATATATATATATATATATATATATATATATATATATATATATATATATATATATATATATATATATATATATATAAATCAAAATCTATTTTGATATACGTATATCAATAAAATTATTCAAATTTAGTACAGAATTCGAATATGTTATAATATATGGGGCATTACATTTAAATAAAAAGTTGGTTTCAATGACCAAAACTGAACACCCTGTATACACAACAATTATAAAAACAAAATTTCACTATTTCCATTTAACTTTTTCTGTAACAGCCACAGGTTTCAATATAAGGTGCAGGATCATCTTGGATAGACCACCCTGTAGATAGTATAAATATTATGATTCAAGTGTATTATTAATTGGCAGTAATAGGGTTTAACGTTTGTGCGTGGTGGGTAAGCCTACATTTAAATACTAGAACAAACATAAAACTAATTAGTTAATTGAATTAAAACTAAAATGTTTAGCTAAAATTACGCATAAAGTTATTTTACAACAGATACTTAGTATGTAAATATAAGATATTGTGAGGTTTAGGGCAGATAAAATTTATCTCTCGAAACCACTATGTGCATGTTTTATTACTTGATAAAATTATAATTGTAAAAAGAGTACTTATGTTTTAACGTCCATTCTTGGTTGCTCCATGTTTCACAAGTATTCACACGCTTTATTGCAGAGTTCCTATTTTAAATAATTTTAATTCTAAAAGTATGCATTTTACATAAAACAGTTTTTCTTCACTGCTTTCTGCTGTTTTAAAACATTTTATTGTGTAGTAAAAATAACACTAACTATATATAACTTAAATTATATAGAAATTTTTATTAAACTTGTAATATTAACTCTATGTAATTGTACTTCCACTATTTTATATCAATTTCACTTCCAGGCAGACCAAACCAAACACAAGATAATAAAATTATCAAAAATAGAAAAGCAACTTTCACTAAATTTATTTTAACATAAGGTTTTTATTTTTGATTCGACCTACTTTTATATATTTAAAATTTTAAATGTCTGTTTAGTGTTCTGTTATGAATTATTTATTTTTCAGACAAAGTTTAAAGAATCCTTTATGTTTTGTGGGTAATTTAGTAGGATTTTTGCAAATTTTTACCATCCTAAAATAAACAGGTCTATGCATTTTTGCTTTAACACTGTATGGAATTTACATGTTTGTTATTTTTCAATTGTGTGTTTGTTTATTTTACTTTAACCTAAATTTACTCAAATTGTATGCATTGACTGGCTCGTGTTTGTTGATAAACCCTTAGTAAAATTAAGCTAAGAGGTGCTTGAAATGAAAATGTATTAAAATATTTTTACTTCAAAAATAAGAAAGCAAACGTTGAAGCTATTCGTCTAATTGGTTTTAAAAATCTACTTTCAAACTACATTAGCCAGATGACTTGTTATTGCAATCGATGCATATCTGCATGCGTTAGAATGTCTGTTATTCTTTAACTCTCAGGATTTTGTCAGTTTTAGTACACTTTTGATTTCACTACCTCTTTAATGTGTAATTTAAACCTTTTCATAAAGTATTTAAATTAAACTTACTATCAGATTGTAACACATACTATTGTAAAATAAATACCTAGGTGTGTTGGGTAAATGCCTTTTATAAAACCACAACTATTTTCTTTGAACCTCAGTTATGAAGACACGCAATCTGTAAAAAGAAATAATATAGGATCCCTGTTTGATGTTCTTCTTTGCTCATTTGCGCTTACTTATATATATAATACCTTCCGTGTGACAACTAAAAAAACTGAGTGGTCAGCACATAAAATTTTTATGTCTATATCGGGTATATTAGTTAAAATGTAGTTCGATACGGTTATTTTTAACTTATTGTTCTTATATTAAATATACAAAGACATGTGATCAAATAAACAAAGTATGGAAACATTTGTATTGCAAAAACGTAATGCATTATGTCATCCTACCCGGCTAAATTTATTCATTTATGAAACACCTTTCTCTTTATAAATATACATATACATCATCTTTGGTTTGACAATCATTTCGATATTGACGTTTCGCATTCGTTTACAAAATATGAAAATCGAAGCTATATTAATAGTTTTCCGTTTTACATGGCAACTTATATACTATATTTATATTAATTTTAATTATTTAGTTTCATATTACAAACTTTATAAGAGAAACTAACCTAAAATTGAATTATCTTTATGAAGTACTTGTTATAAGTTGAGTGTTTATCAAATATAGCTATTTGATGAGTTTTTTGATATTCTGGCGCTTATTTATTACCATACAAAATATTTCATCAAGCAAATTTCCTAATATTTAATTATCTTTAATAATGATCTCGATGCTGATTTAAATTCAGTTAGCAATTTTCGATATTCACAAAAGTAGCTCTGAATAATGTCCATTCCATCTTAATGGTTTCTAATCAAAACTTGATAGAAGAAAATATTTTAAAAGTAACTCTAAGTGTAGAGCTTTATTCAAACCAATTACGTCTTTCTATAAAATAGCAAGGATATAGACTCACACACACCAGCATTACAACACACAGTTTTAAACAGTGTTACATATAGCTTTAATAATGCTTAAAACGTGTATATCCCTTGAAAATTCCATGGATTTTTTTGTATTTTATGCAGGGTCACCCAATAAAAATTGACCTCTACGATCAGAATACCGAAAACGTTTTAAATTGCGACACCCGTCGATTATTGTTTTAGATTTTGTACATAAGCCAACTCGATATGTCCATTAACAAACAACTTTAAATTTCAAATAACTACTTTGACATCATTGTTTTTCATTCAATACAGTGATGTGACGTTTTAATCGGTTGATTGACACAATTATTAAAGAAAAGTTCACAAACCAACGTATGCGTAGTAATTTATACACAAATACCCTGGTTCTTTTGTTTTTATACACTACAGACCTCATCGCCTATTTTAATGATGTGTCCATGTTTGAAGTCGAAGAATAGATACGGAGATCTCCGGATCTATCCTTTCGACTTTTCTGGGACATTTAAAATCACGAGTGTACGGCACGCAGTCTGAAACACTAAAAGTGCTACGTCAGAAATTGTAGAAAATGCCCATGAATAACAAACAGCATATGTAAGACTATTATTGTACGCAAGTTGCCATTTTGAACAATACATTAAATAAATCTTGTTTATTATTCGTAAAGCTTTTTATCTGTGACTTTTTGTAAACTGATCGACACATCATTAAAAATAGGTGATGGAGTCTGTAGTATAAAAACAACAGAAACAGGGCATTTGTGTATAAATTACGAATACGTTGGTTCGTGAACTTTCTTTTGCCAATAATTGTCAAATCTAACCGATTTAAAAACTGTATTCGCAATGAAAAGGGCTTTAAAATAATTGTAACAATGTAGTTGCATTTGAAATCTTAAAAGTTTTGCTATTGTTTAAAAACCAGTTGACTTGGCTGTACAAACTAAGAACAAAATCGACGAGCCTCCAATTTAGAAAAAAATATATATATATATATATATATATATATATATATATATATATATATATATATATATATATATATATATATATATATATATATATATATATAAATATGTACAGTAAAATAAACCTAAATTGCTGTTATGTGTGTATACGTAAACTTACTTTTCAAAATATTTTAGAATTTTCAAAATTGTAAGATAAACTCTATCAATCGATACCTCGTACCATAGTACAATGATAAAATAACTATTGGTCACTATGAATAGTCAATATAATAAACTATCAAATCCCATATGACTGGTTGAGAAATCTATACAGTGTTTAAAAGTTAATCCTTTTCATTCTGATTTAAATGTAATTAACTTTCTTAGTTCAAATGCAACACCCTGTATATTTTCTTTTCGTTAAGGAGAATCTATCTTTAAACTGAATTAGGTTTTCTATACCTAAAATCAACGGTTTAGCAGTTATTCCCATTTAATTGAAATATTTACATGAATTAACTATTCTGAAAGGAAAATAAACTATACGTGAGCTTTTTCATTAAATGTTCAAATTGTTTCCCATCTTGGACGATACAAAACGTACTCTTTCTTCGAGTTTACTTCGTACATTTGCGAGAATTAACGAGTTACAGTAGAAAAAGCGTGCCGTATACGTTCTAAGGTCCTCTTTGTCATCGAAAGTAATGTTAACAATATCTTTGATGTAGCCATACAAAATAGTTTAGGCACGTAAAATTGAATCTTTCGAGCCAGTTTTGCACCCTTGCAATCCACTTATCGAATGGTTTATTTAAATGTTTTCTTACACCATGACCTAAGTACGCAGGTGCTCCATCCAACTGAAACCACATACACTCTATTACATTCAGGGACGTCTAATAATACCGGTAGTTCTTCTTGAAGGAATTATAAAACTGCTGAGCATTTAAATGAGCATAAAAAAAATAAGGCCCGATGACATAATCGTTAATAATTCCACTACACATTTAAACACCTATGCTGCATCTATTGTTCGATATAAATTGTTAACCTCGTACTGTAATAATGAAAATTATGAAGGTTTACCAAACCATCATTGTGGAATGTTGCTTCGTCAGGAAATAAGACGTACTAATTTTGATCACTACTAAACTTTTCCATTGCCCACAAACAAAATTTGATTCTTCGTAAATCGGTTTCTTCTAAATGTTGGTGCATTTGAATATAATGAGATGGTAGTGATACATTTCTCTGGTTTCTTTTTTGCACTTTTTCGTAACTTACGCTGCCGGTGTTCTTGAATCTTTGTAGAAGTCTTTCAAAAGCAGCTTTATTAGGATAATTTCCATTTGGGTATTTCTGAGCGTAAAATCCTTGTAGCTAACAGACATATTGACCGCTCTTGGATGGAATACATTTTCATTTTCAGTGTTCGTAATTTTTCAAGTTCAGTTAAAGAGAGTATTGCAATTTAAATACAGAATCACAATAACGTTTCAAATGTTAATCCTAGAACAATCATTGCCTCCTGGATATATACTTTCTTTCAAAATACGTAATTTTGTATGTTTCAATTAAATGAATAACTGGAAACCATTGATTTTAGGTATAGGAAAACCTACCACGTTTGAAAATAATTAAATTCTCCATTAATGGAAAGAAAAATATACAGTCATATACGATTTGATAGTTCATTATATTGACTATTCATAGTGACCAATAGTTATTTTATCATTGTACATAGTACGGTATCAATTGATAAATTTACTTACAATTTTTAAAATCTCAAATATTTCGAAAAGGGTAAGGTTTACGTATACATAGTATAACAGCAACTTAGGTTTATTTTACTCGTAAGATTGAATATGCAAAATTTACTTAGTGTTCCATTTAAAAACACAGCTTTGGTGCGCCACTATTTTTGGTGCACTCTGTATAAATGGAAATAGTTTTAAATGTGGACTATATGATACTAGATCATATTGCATTGAAACAATGTTGAAAATCGGTGGCGTCTAAGCGCTACAGTCTGTGTCGTTCGTCGTGAAATCGTCGTTCTTTATTACGTGACGCAGCCCTGGTACCTATTAGGTATAAGAGTAATCGATTGTTTATTACTCATTTCTATGCTCTATATCTATAATCTGTTGTGGAATATCGAAATATTCTCTAGCTGATGAAAAGTGATTAAGTAACTATAAAGTAATATGTTTTTCGTTTCAGCATGGACTTTTCGTGTAATGTAGCAACTGCACGCAACTCTAGATCTTTCGTGGTGTGCTCCACCTACACTTTAAAGATTTAACAATCAGTATAGGTGTACAAACTAAAACCTTTTTTACTTACTCAATGTGCTTATATATAAATTCAATAACCGGCTTCTGTTTAGCACTATTTATTTTGCCTTGTTTTGTTTAATTAATTGCATTAATTGCACAGCAGTAACAGCAATGTTTAAATGTAAGATAAAGTTGCCATTATTATGTTAGAACTACGGTGTGGGTAGGTTGGAATACTTATACAGAGTAATTCACACTGGAAATTTATTATAGGTTGTCTTATTTATATCTCTCAATTTTATTGTGCTGGCGCTACGCTTGGTGTCACAGTTCAAGCTATAGTTCGATTTATAAAAGCTGCCAATATCTTGATATTCACTTAACCCTACTTATCTCTATGTGATGATGCCTTCAGCCAGTGAGTCATAAACTCATAACTGTAGATTTTCCTTATGTATACGATTATATCTAGGTATTACTTGATAACTCCTTTTCTTAGAGCATACAATATTTAAATGTGTAGCATAACTTTTGTTCTAAAAGACGATTCTACGTTAGAAAACTGTTTCTTCAGGACAAACGCGTGTCAGTCTCGCATAATGAAATCTGGCTTAGATAGGATTAGCCCTATTGAAATTATTTTTGTTTGTTTCATGTTTGAACCGTAATATCTATTAGTAGAACAGAGGCACCATCCCCACTACTTTTTTACGTCACAAGCCCGCTTTCACTTTTTACTCGCCCACGTGGAGGACCGCATTTTCCACCCTTATTTTTACTCGCTTACGTGTAGGACGTATTTTTTCACCCTATTTTTACACATCCACGTGTCAGACCGTATTTTCAACCCCTGTTGAATTTTCATCCCTATTATTTTTACACACCACGTGGACCGCATTTTCACCCTTATTTTTATACGCTTACCTGAGAGACCGTATTTTTTACCCTTATTTCGAGATGGTGATCTTTTAATTATTTTTATTAATATAAGATGATGATCTTTAATTATTTTTATTAATTAATTATCCTAGAAATTCTCAATCTGATATTTTATAAGATGATGATGATCTTCAATTATTTTATGATTATTTTATATTAATTATTTTTATCCTAGGGAAATTCTTAATCTGATAGCTTTTAAGGTGATGCTCTTTAATTATTTTATTAATTAATTTTTTAACCTGAGGGAAATTCTTAATCTGATAGCTTTAAGATGATGATGATCTTTATTTATTTTATTAATTAATTATTTTTAGCCTCTGGGAAATTATGTAAAAGATAGTTTATTTAATTTTGTGTTTACTATTAACATTTATTAGAACTTGTTTATCAGATATAATTTAAAGAATTGATTAGATAATAATAATCACGTACAATTGACTGTATTTCCTATTACTTTTATTAGCGTGTTTTCTTAATTACTTGTTTAACTTAAAACATATCGATCATGTTCTTGAATTTGTTGGTGTCTGAGATAACAATCAGAAATTAATTTTTACCTGACACGATTCGTAATGCTGATATAGATAACTGTTTTTTTGTTTTACAATGTAATTTGTAATATGTTTCATTATTATTATAAAACGAATGTTAATCACCGTAAAATGTTATTTCACTTTTTCTTTAATTACCATGCATGTAGTGTCTTCTAACTATGTAGGAATTTATAACGACACAAGATTAAGACGTTCTACCTACACAACCTTCAACTTAAACACGAATTAATAACGACCTCCACTAGTTTATAACACTATTGCTTGGTACGGCATTTTATTTACCTCGAACTCATATAAAAGTTAATTAACGCTTCATATTAATTGAGCTATCAGCTTTCCTAATTGAATGTTATTAAAATACGTCAGGTAGTATTTCGAAATGTTTATCTAGTGGCTTCTGTAAATGCATCATCAATTAAAAGACAACGCCCTTGATATTAAAAGATGATAAACACCTTTGATTTTAAAACTGAATTATGAGGATCACAGACAGAATAGACTTTTTAATTATTTTCATAAAATATGAAAGATAACAATAAAAGTGTATTTAAAGATTACTATCAGACTGTCCTGTAATAAAAATGATGAAAAATAAAAGGACTTAGATTTTAATGTATTTTACATTTTAATTAAAATTATTTTTCCAATGAAGTTAAACGACTGATCTAGTTTAACAATAAGTGTTTATACGTAATGAATAATAGAAACGCTTAGCTAAACTAAAAACGTTATTAAAATTATTACATTTCTTTTAATGCAATTTTGCTTCGTATGTACAAATTATGTTATTACCTAACTTCACCTTCAGGTCATTCGAAGATAAATATCATGCTTATTTTACCTTGAGAAACAAGTTGGCCTTTGAAGTTAGCCTTGAAGTTAGTTATGAAACTTATTTTACAACAGCATGTTATTCTACATTGAAAAATTGTTAACTATGAGAAACAAGTTGGCCTTGAGTTAGTTAGTCATAGGCTTTGAAGATAGCCTTGAAGTTAGCCTCGATTGAAAGAATGTTAACCAAATTTTGAGATTATTTAGCTGGTGCATTAACCGATGAGGGACTAAAAACGCATACAATATCATCACTAATAAAATGTTTGCGACATTATCGATTCGATAAATGTTTATAATGATTTTTAGCGGCTGCACAACGAGCTGGTGGAATGTAAGTATATGCTTGTTTTTTGCATGAGATTTTTGAATGAGACAGCCTCGTAGGTATCTTTAAGAAAAGCTATACACATCTCATGATATCAAACGAGATTTTGAGATGCAATTACCTCATCGTCTTTACCTTGAACGATTATATTGTAACAACCTATAAAAGTAGCTAATAATCCAATAATTTATCAGACATTATTATTGCATGGACACGAGGTTAGCCCTAAATTAACTGGTTTCAACACGGCTCTGGAAATGCTGCACAGACTTCAAATCTTTCAGCTCGTTCGCAGAAGTTGTACGGTATTCACTTCCTTCAATTTTTATCTGCATTCTGTTTCGAGACTGTAGTACGTTTTCTAATACATAAACAGAAACTTCAATACTGTGATACGTGTAGCAGCAAAACACATTGGCTAGTTAGTTTCACCTCTATATTATTTTACATGCAGCCTGATCTTATCATAAATACATTTGTCAAAAAGCTAATGAACATAACTCCACTGACTGGGTATAGCAAGCAACGTTTCCAATTATAGCTTTTAGTCAACACATAGTGCCTACACTACATCCAATCGACTAGCACTGCTTTAGCACGAGGATGAAACGAAAAACAGGCATGTACGCACGCACGTACACAGCACGCACGCACAAGCTCGCACGCTCACCGCTCGCACGCTCGCAGTACGCACGCACGCTCGCACGTACACGCTCGCACGCACGTACGTACGTACGCTCACGCACTCCGCACGCACGTACGCGCACAGACACACACAACACACACACACACACACACACACACACACACACACACACAGAGCGCGAAAACACGCAAACGCGAAAACACTCTAACACAAAAACACGCAAACACGTTAACACAAAAACACACAAACGAGAAACGCTACAACGAAAACACGCTAACACAAAAATACGCAAATGCAAAGACATACAAATGCGTAAATACGTAAAACGAAAACACGCAAATACGAAAACACACAAACGAAAACACGCCAACCGTCTTAGGAGAAAATACCTCGACCATAAAAGAAGCGTTTAGATTTATAAACATGCCCCTAGGGGCTATGTTAGAGTATGGTTAGGTCAATACTTCAGACATCCCCTGAAGATAACCGATTCTACCCAAACATTGACGAGCACGCTTGCGCACAAGACACAAGGCTAGCTGTTCTCGTTTCTTGTGTGTTTCGCTCTTTAAAGTGTAACTGTCATCGAGTGAGCATTACTATAATGTATTCTCCTGTTTATGATCCAACATCAGCGGACATTAGAGATTTTACTGACTTGTTAATAAACTATTACAACATAACCGATCAAGATAATGATGAAAGCGATGACGTGGTTGAGCTGAATGTATCTCACATCCAAGATGATGGTGATGGTTTACAGAAGAGAAAGAAGAGCGATGAGGTAGGGAGAAGGGCAAATCTCAAAATCATGATGATGACGACGACTAATCACGGTTCAAGAAGAGAATAAAACCGTAAAGCATGTTATTAAATAATAATGCTGTATTGTTGTTTATAATAATAATAATATATTTTCAAACGTTAAGCTTTCTTTCAATTTTGTTAATAAACTTGTTTTATTCTAACGGTGCTCCACCGTCTTGATTCATGTTTGCAAGTTTACAAGTTTTTCGCTTTAGCGTGTTTTCGTTCGCGTGTTTTGTGTTGGCCTGTTTTCGTTTGTGTGTTTTCGTATTGCGTGTTTTCGTTTTACGTATTTTCGCATTTGTATGTCTATTTTGTGTTAGCGTATTTTCGTTGTAGTATTTTTCGTTTGTGTGTTTGTGTTAGCGTGTTTTGTGTTAGTGTGTTTTCTCGTTGCGTGTTTCGTGCTCGTGTGTGTGTGTGTGTGTGTGTGTGTGTGTGTGTGTGTGTGTGTGTGTGTGTGTGTGTGTGTGTGTGTGTGTGTGTGTGTGTGTGTGTGGTGTGTGTGTGTGTGGTCTGTGCGTGGTACGTGCGCGTGAGAACGTGCGTGCGTGAGCGCGTACGTGCGATGCGAGCGTGCGTACGTGCGCGTGCGTACGTGCGAGCGTGTCGTGCTACGTGCGTGCGTACGTGCGAGCGTGCGTGCGTACGTGCGGCTGAGCGTGCGATGCGTGCGTCGTGTCGTGCGAGCGTGTACGTGCGTCGCAGCGTGGTTACGTGCGATGCGAGCGTGCAGTGCGTGCGATGCGTGCTACGTACGTGACGTGCGAGCTTGTGTGCGTGCGTGCTGTGTACGTGCGTGCGTATGCCTGTTTTCATTTGATCCTCGAGCTAATGCAGTGCTAGTCGATTGGATGTAGTTGTAGGCACTATTGTGTTGACTAAAAGCTATAATTGAAACGTTGCTTGCTATACCCAGTCGTGGAGTTATGTTCAGTTAGCTTTTTGACAGATGTATTTATTTATGATAAGATCAGGCATGCATGTAAAAGTAATATAGAGGTGAAACTAACTAGCTAATGTGTTTTGATGCTACACGTATCACAGTATTGAAGTTTCTGTTTATGTATTAGAAAACGTACTACAGTCTCGAAACAGAATGCAGATAAAATTGAAGGAAATGAATACGTACAACTTCGCGAACGAGCTGAAAGATTTGAAGCCTGTGCAGCATTTCCAGAGCCGTGTTGAAACCAGTTAATTTAGGGCTAACCTCGTGTCCATGCAATAATAGTCTGATAAACTATTAGGATTATTAGCTACTTTATAGGTTGTCACAATATAATCGTTCAAGGTAAAGACGATGAGGTAATTTATCTCAAAAATCTCGTTTGATCTCATGAGATGTGCATAGCTTTTCTTAAAAATACCTGCGAGGCTGTCTCATTCAAAAATCTCATGCAAAAAACAAGCATATACTTACATTCCACCAGCTCGTTGTGCAGCGCTACAAAATCATTATAAACATTTATCGAATCGATAGTGTCGCAACATTTTATTAGTGATGATATTGTATGCTTTTTAGCCCCTCATCGGTTAATGCAAGCACTAAATAATCTCAAAATTTGGTTAACATTCTTTCAGATGAGGCTAACTTCAAGGTATCTTCAAAGTATGACTAACTAACTTCAAGGCCAACTTGTTTCTCATAGTTAACAATTTTCTCAAGGTAGAATAAGCATGCTATTGTAAAATAAGTTTCATAACTAACTTCAAAACTTCAAAGGCCAACTTGTTTCTCAAGGCAAAATAAGCATGATAGTTATCTTCGAATGACCTGAAGGTGAAGTTAGGTAATAACATAATTTGTACATACGAAGCAAAAATTGGCATTAAAGAAATGTAATAATTTTAATAACGTTTTTAGTTTAGCTAAGCGTTTTATTATTCATTACCGTATAAACACTTATTGTTAAACTAGATCAGTCGTTTAACTTCATTGGAAAATAATTTTAATTAAAATGTAGAAAATACTTAAAATCTAAGTCCTTTTATTTTCATCATTTTTATTACAGGACAGTCTGATAGTAATCTTTAAATACACTTTTTATTGTTATATTTCAGATTTTATGGAAATAATTAAAAAGTCTATTCTGTCTGCTGATCCTCATAATTCAGTTTTAAAATCAAAGGTGTTAATCATCTT
This sequence comes from Vesta saturnalis, assembly GCA_036346205.1. NCBI lineage: Eukaryota > Metazoa > Arthropoda > Insecta > Coleoptera > Lampyridae > Vesta > Vesta saturnalis. The sequence goes on along the minus strand of JARFJB010000041.1, from coordinate 40,244 downwards.
TTAATATCAAGGGCGTTGTCTTCTTTTAATTGTGTGATGCATTTACGAAGCCCACTAGATAAACATTTCGAAATACTACCTGACGTATTTTAATAACATTGCAATTAGGAATAGCTGATAGCTCAATTAATATGAAGCGTTAATTAACTTTTATATGAGTTCGAGGTAAATAAAAATGCCGTACCAAGCAATAGTGTTATAAACTAGTGGAGGTCGTTATTAATTCGTGTTTAAGTTGAAGGTTGTGTAGTAGAAGGCGTCTTAATCGGTTGTGTCGTTATAAATTCGTACATAGTTAGAAGACCACTACATGCATGGTAATTAAAGAAAAGTGTAGTAACATTTTTAGGTGATTAGACATTCGTTTATAATAATAATGAAAGCATATTACAAATTACATTGTAAAACAAAAAAAACAGTTATCTATATCAGCATTACGAATCGTGTCAGGTAAAAATTAATTTCTGATTGTTATCTCAGACACAACAAATTCAAGAACATGATCGATATTTTAAGTTAAACAAGTAATTAAGAAAAACACGCTAATAAAAGTAATATAGGAAAGTACAGTCAATGTGTACGTGATTATTATTATCTAATCAATTCTTAAATTATATCTGATAAACAAGTTCTAATAAATATTAATAGTAAACACAAAATTAAATAAACTATCTTTACATCATTTCAGAGGCTAAAATAATTAATTAATAAAATAAATAAAGATCATCATCATCTTAAAGCTATCAGATTAAAATTTCCTCAAGTTAAAAATAATTAATTAAGAAAATAATTTAAGATCATCATCTTAAAAGCTATCAGATTAAGAATTTCCTAGGATAAAAAATAATTAATAAAAATAATTAATAAAATAATTAAAGATCATCATCATCTTATAGACTATCAGATTGTGAATTTCCTAGGATAATTAATTAATAAAAATAATTAAAGATCATCATCTTATATTAATAAAAATAATTAAAAGATCACCATCTCAAAATAAGGGTAAAAAATTCAGTCTCTCACGTAAGCGTATAAAAAAGGGTGGAAAATGCGGTCTCACGTGGGTGTGTAAAAAATAATTAGGGATGAAAACTCAACAGGGTTGAAAATACGGTCTCATACGTGGATGTGTAAAATAGGGGTGAAAAATACGTACTACACGTAAGCGAGTAAAAATAATGGTGGAAAATGCGGTCCCCACGTGGGCGAGTAAAAGTAAAAGAAGCTTGTGACGTAAAAAAAGGAGTGATGGTGCCTCTGTTCTACTTCTATTCATAATCGTTTACAAACGTTTTAAGCAGAGTCTTACTAGAACCACACACGCCTTAGTTTCGAACGATTTATGCTTTAATTGTCCAATACTTATGGCAAATATTTTTTGTTTAGTTCTGTTTTAGCTAACCCGCTGCGATGTGGTTTCCTACTGCATGACAGCTATTTGATTTAATTCATGTTTATTATTAATCTTTTTATACATTCACAGTACTTTACCGAAGCACTAGTACGGTAAGTGGTTTATTGTTACTATTAGCTAAACATGTATTTCTGCTTCGTTATTAATTAAAACGATCAATATTAGTGTATAGTCCAGTGAAAGTTGGTTTTGCAAAGTCTTATTATTTTCAATTTCAGAGTTAAATTTTATATTATTATGTTGTTTAAATAATTAAGAAAGTGAATATTTTATTAAGAACACTTTCCAATTTGCAAATGAAATTTTATAAAAAATGAAGATGTTATAATGGCTAGTTTTGATATAGATAATTTATGTACCAGTGTACCTCTTGACGAAACAATCCAAATATAACCAATTCCTTATTTGTTTATGATACTTATAAATTTCTTAACAAAAAAATACTAAATTTGTTGAACTTTGTAATCTATCAATAAAAATAACCGATTCAATAGGGTCGATTTTATAATTTCTGTAGTTGCAATATTAAAATTGCCTGTGTATTAAATGTTTGGGGTTTACATTTAATGGTTTAATCTATATCTATGTCAATAGCACTGATTTTTGAAGCTTCTATAAGGACTGTATTACAATTACCTTTAAAACTTTAAATGGACGCAGTAGTTCCTCCTATAGGATTTTCCAACATTTCTGCCGGTTTCTATATCTACTATTTAACGTTATCTGGTTAGTTTGGCTGCTTAACGCTAGAGAGCGGGCTGTAAATAAACAATATAGCACAGAAACCTTTATTTTTAACATCTTGGTACGTGTAAATTGTGGTTTATGAATTTATGGTCTTTAAGTTACGACTCACCTTGTATGTTGTTGGAAAATGGCAACATTGCTAGTAAAAATCGTTTTAAATTTAAAATGTTGCAAACATGTGATTACTTTAAAATCTTTGGATTGGTGAAAATAATCAGGCTATTGTTCTTTTGGTTTTCTGGTACCTTCAGGTAAGAAGGAAAACGCCATTTTGGCAAAAAGAAATTGAATGCGTAGTTAGAAGCACATGTAAAATTTGGAAAAGGTGTTCTTAAAAATTTGATTGAATTTTTCAAGAAAAATTTTAATTCAGCCTGTTGCTGGGCTTAATCCTTTCCTTATAAATAAATCCTGTTGGGATTTCGAATTTTAGTTCGGCTTCAATTTTTTTTTGTTTCTACCACACCTTAGCTTCGATCAAGAGGTAAGCTACTCACTTTCTTTTCTTATTTACTAGACATAGCTTTGAAATGCATGCGTACATGTTTTGAAATTTTTAATACAGCATAAAGATCATATTTTATAAAATTTGGGTATCGATTAAAATTCTAACACAGTTATCTTATATAGGTTCTTTTTGGTCCTTTACACATTCACTCAAGATTAACATATCTCGTGCTTCCATAAGGAATAATTAAACCGTTTCTGACAGCACATTTGGATATCATTCGTCCGAGGTGTGAAATATTAGTTATGGGTCTTCGAGCCTGAATGGAAACAGTCTACGATTACTCCTTCTCATAGTATCTTCCGAATTAACTGAAGAAATATACGTTACACCTACGACTAGTTTCTGATAAGTATTATTGTTACATGCATACAAAATTTACCTATGGTGAGTGACTTTTGATTGCTTTTCTACATAACGAGGCTCTCGTTATCTGTACTTTACTGAAAGTCTTAACCATTACATTACTGTGCTTGCTACTTGTATTAGTGTGTTTCCGCAATTATCTTAATCCTGAAATTAATGCTTATGCTTTATTCTTAAACAGTTTCTTAGTAATCGAGAGTAATACTATACATTTGTACCTGTAAAAGATAATTTGGGTTATTTCATAGTTTCGCTTATACTTACATTTAACTTTGCAATAGAATTTGTATTTTGTCTATCAACTTTTCTGATAAATAACCGTAGTTGTTCAACCGTTAGAACTACCTGTGTTTACTGCACATGCAACCAGATGTTTGTCGACTGAATGCTACTCATTGAGTTTAAATATACAATGTATGTCAAAAAAATTATGCCAACTGCTGGGGTTTCAATTACTGTGAAATCAAATTGAATATCTATTTATTATCATTGGGGTTGTATAACATTTGGTATTTTTTTCTGATTACAATTTAATATGTTTTGTATAAAACTGTTTGAAGTAGGATTTACTAATTTGAATCTTTTGTTGGTAGCCCTATGCTTACCAATAAATGGGTTATTTTGTGTTGCGCTTTATTATTAATTCTTGTAATGCAATTGCCAAATCGGCAATAAACTTGGCCTTTCTAAATTTTCTAAATGCTTCTTGCTTATTACTTTGTCTGTAATGCTCATAGTAATTTTACTGAAGAATATTTGGTGCTTACATAAGTAAACAACAGGGTAGACATGAGTGCTAATTTTCACTTTATATTTGGGGTTTATTTGCGTCCGGTTGATTGGAAACTGATAAATTAGTCCAACGGAGAGCTCTTCGTGGAATATCGGTATACTAGAATTCAATTTCGGATAATTATAGATATATGTTTGGGTATTCTTTTCTTTTAGGGTCAACACTAAATGCCGAACCGTATTGTGTCTGAGTAGGTAAATTTTAAGTAAATTTCATAATTTGTTTTCAGTTGTGGTGGAAAGGTAAGTTGATTACTGCTGGTTTATTTCGTAGATATATTGTTTATGATTATATTTTTGTGTTAGATATTTACGAAAATTTAATTATTATTACATTTATACTATTTTACGTTGGGGTATATTAAATAAGTGGTGTTAAACGATTGTAAGTTCTTTCATTAATCCTGGGATCTACGATCAACTTCCTAGCCAGTCCTTTGTCAGTGTGGACTTAGTTCACCATTTTCTTTTAGCTGTCTCTTTTGTCCTATGTAGCCGTAGCCCTTTTTTTGATAGAGGGGCGATAAAGAATTAAATCAAGTGGTGCCCTTTTTAAATTTTATGTATCCCATGCATCCAAGTGCTTAACAGACCGACTGAGCTTCCGGCTAATTCCTTATTCCTTGTTACGGCACCTTAGCCACAATTTCTACCAATATCCTTTTGTGCACGTAACAATCTTTAAATAATTTTTAACAATAAATTTATAACAATGGATCAGATAACTGAAAAATTCTTTTTGGCGGATGTAAGAATCGTGTTTTACAAAAAGTGTAAGCTCTCTGCATTTCATGGTAGCTCGAGACTGAAAGAAATTAATGTTCACCAATGAATCGTCGTTATTAAACTTTAATTTTTTCAGTGTTGAGATACCACAAATTACTAAATCGCTATTCGCACGACTGAAACTTAGCTGTAATGTGTTAAGGAACTACGCCTTCAATCTAAAGAGCAAAAACAACCATACCGAGTAAAGTACTATTACTTATCTTCCTTATTTTTAGCTTCTTTGAGTATCCTTCGATTCGCTATCAATTTTACTACGATTTACTCTTAACATTTTCTCTTCGAGTGGACTACTTGTATATAGCTTGTGACTTTACTTCAATTACTTTTGAGCATCCTGTCTCATTGCTGTTGATGTTTCGTTTGTCTGGAAGTAACTATGTGGTGTGGAAGTTCACGATTTACCCTACATACTAGGTTTACGTCACTGGGGTTTACGATTCTAATCTGCACTAACCTGGGTTTAGAGCATACTATACGTCAAGTCCAGGTCAGAATATTCAAGTGATCGATACCATTTCTGCTAAAATAAACAAAAGAAGTGTGTTTAAATTAACAATACCACTGAATTTTTAATGAATTATTTACCTGCAGTGATGGAGCTGTCTTCTTCAATTTCCTTGTTGGAATTATTATTAGCACCTCCTTGATAAATATTGTTTATTGGGTCACTGATATTAATTTGATAAAGTCGTTAGTTATCACATTGCTTAATTAAAATAATATAAATTAAGTTGTTGATAACCGAAATTCAATACAATACACCCAGTGTTGTATTAGCGTTTAACGTCCATTTTGGTTATCTTCGATATTTACTATCTGCGTAGTAACTAAATTATTGTGTCATATCGGTTCGTTGTTTAATTAATGTTATTACTTCACGCATAATATTGTTTTGTTTAAATTCTGTCTCATAGATTTATGTACTTTATACGTAAATTGACCTTTGCTTGTTATAGGGTTATTACTATGTAAAACACAGGCAAGTTGAATTGGTACATTTTCTAAATTAAAATATGCTGTTCGTATATGAGTCTTCCTCTTCAGGTGAAATACTTTGAAAGATCTTTCAACGAACCAGAGAGGTAAAACTTCATTTCAATCATTAATCAATTAATCTATCTTATTTTGTTGAAGATAAGATGGCAACTTGCCCTCGTCCGCATGACCACTTGCGAAAGGTAAGAGTTTTATTGTGGAAAACGATAACTACTGGACTACAATTAATTTGTTTTGGGAATTTGTCTGTGATAAATTTCTTTTAAATATGTATGCGCAATTCGACTAGTCACTGGGGATAATTTACATATTCAAACTATTTGTATAGTAAATATGATTTTGCCTAATATAAGCTGTCTAGCCCTTTGGGAGAATTAAATTAGTCTAAGATTATAAATATACGACTGTGACACTCGTTTATAATCGAGATATTATGTATACTTTATGCCAACTTGATTGTTTTTTGTGTTTGGAGAAACTTAAATAAAACGAGATTATTGTGGGAACTGGTGATTATTTTTTTGTCTCTTCTCCCCGGTTCGAACTTTACGGGCTCTCTCACTCTCTCTCTCTTTCTCATAAAGTCATAGTTTTGTTGTTGTCTCACTAACTTAAAATATCACATATTTATTTACGCTCCAAAACCACCCACGTTAACCAAGTGCTCTGCGACAAAGCAGTCGCAAAGCAGACTGAGTTCTGAACCGCGCTCATCGCTTCCTGCTTTCTTTTTGTATGTGGCGTGGTAGGTTAGATACGTGACATAAAAATCTGGCGACCAACGTGGGCCCACTAGTTTTGGAATACGATACTTTTGGCTTAACTTTTCTTCTTTGCTTAATAAAATTTGGCACTAAACGCCAACGGGTTTTGATATTTGGTTTTGCTTTACTTCTGAGTTTCTTCGTCTTCTATAAAATGGCTGTCACACTTCGTTTTGACGTAAATCGTCCTATGAAGGCTGAATTGATGTATAAATTATTGTCTAGAGGTTTAGATTGTAATGTGAATGTCGAGTCCTTACGTGAATCGGTACGTAGCGCGAAACAACTTGATGCTAATAAATCCTTTACTATTATTCCACATCATATTCCATACGCGGAGAATGAAATAACTTTAAAGACTGCTATTAGGGAACACCATGCTGGCATCGAATTTGACTGATATTTGATGGAAATCTTTTAAACGAATAGATGGGGTCGCAGTAGGCAGTCTACTAGGCCCAACCCTTGCCAATGCCTCTTTAGTCTGTTATGAAAACCTTTGGCTACATAACAGCCCTACTTTGATGATTTATAAAAGATACATGAATGATATATTCCTTATTTTTGAATATTTTGATCATATTCAAGCTTTTCTTAATTATTTAAATAAACAACATTGAAATATAAAATTTAGCTCTCGAATTGAAAATAATAAAACTTTACCTTACATTGGAATGAATATTTACCGTGAACATATGGTTTTTCAACTTCCATTTACAGAAACCAACTTTTACTGGACTATATACCAATTTTATAGTTTTATTACTGAAAGTATAAATCTGGTCTAGTGTATATTCTACTTCATCCTGCTTTCACACTGTTCTTCTCTTATAAATTTTTCCCAAAGAATGCGAGCACATCAAACAAATACTAATTAGAAACGGTTTGTTATGGAATTTTGTCGAAGAATTTTAGAATGCTTTCTGCTAAAAGGTATACTTCACTGATCGTCCAAAGTGAGAGTAAACAAATTTTATGCTTTAAACTCCCGTATTATGTTTCTTATAGTATCTTTGTCCGAAGTCTTACTTATTATCAAAAAGCATTCCTAACTCTAGATATCAAGTTCGTCTTCACTCATTGGAACGAATTGGATCCAGTTCAGAAAAAAGCTTTACTTCCTAAGGACTTATCCTTGAATATCGTATACAAATTTACCTGTAGTAGTTGTGCAACTTCGTACATTGGAAAAACCATACGTCATTTCGCTATCTGCAGGTGAGAACACTTATGAATTACTCCCAGATTTGGAAAGAAAGTTAAAACAGTGCTCAATTTATTCGTTTTAGGAATAGAATCGATAAAGATCTGTTACGGTAACTTTAATTGGTAACAAAATTTATAAAGCCAAGGCTCGGTGGTTCAGTGCTAGTAGGCATTGGGGTGGGTTAATACAGTTAAATAATTATACATAATATTATATACAGAAATAAAATAAAATAATAATCAGGAAAATGGACGCCACGTACTTCCAAGATAGTTATAATTGTAATTTACCTTAGTTCGAAGTACGAAAAACTAAATAAATCATAGAAAATTATGAATAAATAGACACAATGGGGCCACAAAATTATAATCGCCATCAAAAACAGATAAATAGTCTAAATGGTAACATAAATTTGACAAATAATAGAGATACCCGTAAGGATTGATTAATAAAAAAGGAAATAAATATTATTTTAATATAACATTGAATGATTGATACAAATTACCTTAAATTAATCCTCGAGCAACAAAAAAGGAGGAAAAGTGATATTAGTTACGTTAATCTTACAAAGTTTTCAGAATTCGGTTTACCCAAGTAAACAAGCGATCAAGTATATCAATAATCTCACCTGAAAATAACTTCTTTCCGGTGTCGTTTCCTTGCGCAAGTAACGTCCGAAATTACAGAAGCTAAATGGAAAAGAAAACAATAATAATTCGGACCTTAAACAATAGGTTGGCCCTAGAAAATGGATACATTAATTACTTGATTGACAACAAATTCGAATACTGAAGGTACACTAATAAATTAGGTTACAATAGGCAAACACATAGTTAAAGGTAAAGTGGTTTACAATATTGATAAATAATTGAAACTTAAACAAAATTACAATTTAGAAAGAAATCAAATAAGCAAATAGTACAGTGAAATTTTCACGTATAAATTAAGACTATCAAAGTAAGATAAAAATTTATTGAAATGACTAAATTTTAGCTAGGCAAGTTATCTAATATTAAAAGTAAACAATTACTAGGTAAATTCGTGTGAGCAGACAGTAGTTTTCTTTATAAGTCATTAAATTAGAATTTCTTCATTCGTAAGAAAAATTTAAAATGGCAGCGGTGTTATTTTTCTATTGACGACGCTGGATCAACTTGATGTGGTAGTGGGTATGTAATATCCGTAGAGGGAGAAAAATAAGCGAAAACGAAAAGGGAAAAAAAACGCTACGAAAGAAAATATAACATTAAATGACGGAATGATTCACAAAAATTACTGACCTTGTAAGCTGGTAACCACAAGCGTTAAAATTAGATAAGGAGAAACACAACACTCTTGAACGCTTAAAACCGTAATAATTATCACGTAACTTAAGTGACGCGAACTAGCATCAGATTCGGCACAAAATTAATTATTCATTGATCGAGAAATCCGGAAAATATCCGTTTTATTTATAATTAGAAAATCATGTCAATGAATCGCGGTTCAAGTGAAGCGAAAAAAATCCAACTTACTTTTTTTTGTATACCCTTGCCACCACGGCAACAGAAAACAAAAAACGAAACTAAAAGCGGAAACAAGGGTTCGAGATTAACGAACGCAATACACCAATGAGAATCAAGTAGACTGCAAACGTACGCTATCCGACAGTAAAGAAAATGAAAACAATGTATTCCATAGAATAGCGATCCTAGAAATGTGACCAAATTAATTAAGATAACGTTACAGATCATAACCTGGATCATAAAGGTTTCACCATTCTGGATCGAGCCGATAGCAAAACAGAACTTGATATCGAGAAAGCATTACATGTTTTCAAACCAAAACCGCCTTTAAATGTTCAGCAAGAGATGTCATATTTAAGACTACCTCAATAATATCATTGTGACTCTTGCCACTGAAGTGGTGTTTTCATTTCATTTAGTTTAGTTAAAGTTCAATTATTTAAGTTGTTTTATATTTCTGGCGATGACTTGTAAAGTAAATTGAAGCGTTAAAATGAATTTATTAGCTGTTTTATAATAAGATTTGTTATATTTGTTAAATTTAACAAGAAGTCTTTAATTACTTCTTCATCGAATTTGAATATCGTTGGCATATTCAAGAATTCAATTTGCCTGTCAAGCGTAAGTTACTGATAGATAATATATGTAGGCTGTGCTAATAGTCTGTGCTGGAAGTATCCATACAAATTTACAGAAAGCGATCGCTTTAAAATTTGAGTTTGAAATATCTGTGAATAAAAAGAATATGTACTGTTGTAATGCTCCCTTGCTCTAAACTATTAGTTACTTAATTTTTTCTGCAAGTCTCGTACAACTCTAATTTACCCCTGCGGATTAGCTCACTTGAATATTTCGATTAATATCTGGTTGAGATTACCTTATAAATTTGCTACCTGTCTTCACTTTGGATTAGTTAAAATTGCACTCTGAATTTGGTGCATATCTCTCCCCTGTTTTTATTTTGAAACAGCGAAAATAGGAGAACATTTTATCAGTTTTACGTAGATTTGGTTAACAGAGCATCTCAATGTACTAGTCGCGACATGATGTTGTCATTTATGATCTATGTAAAGAATGTACAATCTCCGTTTTATGTAGGTAATAGAGGTTCAAGGTCTGAAGGCAAAGTTGTTTACCTTTATTTAATGTCACCCGAAACTCAATGATTTTCGTGCAAACAAAGCCTAAATAGTATGAAAACTGTTCAACGCTACATTAGTGTCACCTTATACATTTTTAGTGACACTAATGTAGCTCAAAAATCAAGCTACGTAGTACCTTTTTGTTCCTTTGACAATGCTACCACATACCTAGATTCCGGTGCCTATTAATGCACTATCTGTGTGGATAATCAACAAACAGAAGGTTTTGTGAAAGGTGTATTGGGTGGGGAGAGCGAAGTTGTGGTGTAGTGTGGATGTGTGCTTGTGCGTGTGCGAGTGCGTGTGCGTGTGCGTGTGCGTGTGCGTTGTGTCATGCGCGTGTGCGTATGTGTGCGTGTGAGTGTGGGTCTGCGTGTGCGCGTCCGTGTGCGTGTGCGTGCGTGTGCGTGTGCGTGTGCGTGTGCGTGTCCGTGTGCGTGTGCGTGTGCGTGTGCGTGTGCTTGTGCGTGTGGTGTGCGGTGCGCGTGCGTCTGCATGTGCGTGAGCGTATGCGCGGGCGTGTGCGTGTGGTGTGCGTGTGCGTGTGCGTGTGCGTGTGCGTGTGCGTGTGCGTGTGCGTGTGCGTGTCGTGTGGTGCGTTGCATGTGCGTGTGCGTGGCATGAACGTGTGCGTGTGCGTGTCGTGTGCGTGTGCAGTGCGTGTGCGTGTGCGTGTGCGTGTGCGTGTGCGTGTTGTGCGTGTGCGCGTGCGTGTGCATGTGCGTGAGCGTATGCGCGGCGTGTGCGTGTGCGTGTGCGTGTGCGTGTGCGTGTGCGTGTGAGTGTGCGTGTCCGTGTGCGTGTGCATGTGCGTGTGCGTGTGCGTCGCATGACGTGTGCGTGTGCGTGTACGTGTGCGTGTGCGTGTGTGCGTGTGCGTGTGCGTGGCGTGCGTGTGCGTGTGCGCAAGCGTGTGCTGTGCGTGTGCGTGTGCGTGTGCGCGTGCGTGTGGGTGTGGGTATGCGTGTGCGTGTGCGCGTGCGTGTGCGTGTGCGTGTGCGTGTGCGTGTGCGTGTGCGTGTGCGTGTGCGTGTGCGTGTGTTGTGCATGTGCGTGCGCGTGTGCGTATGCGCGGCGTGTGCTGTGCGTGTGCGTGGGCGTGTGCGTGTGCGTGTGCGTGTTCGTGACGTGTGCGTGTGCGGTGCGTGTGCGTGTGCGTGTGCGTGCGCGTGCGCGTGCGTGTGCGTGTGCGCAACGTGTGCTGTGCGTGTGCGTGTGCGTGTGCGCGTGCGTGTGGTGTGGTATGCGTGTGCGTGTGCGCGTGCGTGTGCGTGTGCGTGTGCGTGTCGTGTGCGTGTGCGTGTGCGTGTGCGTGTGCGTGTGCGTGTGCGTGTGCGTGTGTGCATGTGCGTGCGCTGTGCATGCGCGTGTGCGTATGCGCTGTGCGTGTTTGTGCGTGTGCGTGTGCGTGCGTGTGCGTGTGCGTGTGCGTGTGCGTGTTCGTGCGTGTGCGTGTGCGTTTGCGTGCGTGTGCGTGTGCGTGTGCGTGTGCGTGAGCGTTACGCGTGCGTATGCGTGTGCGTGTGCGTGTGCGTGTGCGTGTGCGTGTGCGTGTGTGTACGTGTGCGTGTGCGTGTGCGTGGGCGTTTGCGTGTGCGTGTGCGTGTGCGTCTATAACCATCACGTACTTGAAATTTCGTGTTTAAGGTTTCTCCTGGAGCTGATTAAATTTTGGATTGAATCCTGTTACGGCGATGTTATTAGCAATTTGATTTTTATCGAATATTTATAAAATAGCTGCATATTTGAGAGATATAAAAATAACGAGATATTGATCTTAAACGTATCCATTAATTTTGTTTGAATTTTACATTCCAACCTACATATACGTATGTAGGTCCAGTAGTTCATTCAATCGACGATACAGCTGACCACAATGTATGTGTAGTTTGGAGGTAAGTGATAACTGAATTCTCTACCTTATAGTAATGCAAATAAACCAATCCGCTTCAAGACATTTCCTCTCCCGGCGGTGGCGAGGCAGATATTCGGCTTCTTATGGCTGAGTTTGGCTGTGACTGAAGCAAAATTTGTTAATAATAAGAATACAGCAAATAATTATTCAAAAAGACAAAAAATTGATACTCGATATTTTAAAGTTTACTTGGTTCAGGGTTCTCTGAAACAATTAGGTAGCTGGTCTTTGACCCCAAAATGGGAGAATATATTGCTTAAATGTAATTTGTCAGGTTTAGAAATATGTGATCTCTACAGAATGTTTAAAGCTGCATATTAGTTTCATTGTGTAAATATTTTACACTTATTACCTGTCAGACAGAACTGTGTAAAACTAGATTTTATTTTTAGCATCAAGTAGGTATCAAAGAAGAAACCATATAATGTAGATACTTCAGTTACTTCAGGAATAGCGGGATGTTATGATAATGGACCCGTAATAGAAATAATTGTGTCGAACAGAAATACTGCGTAAAGCGATTAGAAGTAATATTTACCTTTATAACGTAATATTATATCGGAAGTATACTGCAGAAGTTAAATACCGCATTCCGTACCTAGGCTAGCTTTAGTAAACTATCACGTCCTTCACGTTTATTGTGTCGCAACACGTGTGCAGTTGTGAACAGGTGTCTTCAACCAGAGTCAGCAGTGGATAAGGGTATAATTTCCGTTCATTCTAGTGAAGCTCTGATTTGTGTCGATGGACTGGGCTTATTTCCTGTCTATCCGACGGTGTAACAAACGCAAGCTTACTTCCTGTGATAATGTTATCCATCTGTTTGTATAATAGTGAAGTAACATTTAAAATCGTTGGTTGGTAGATACCACTATGCGGCTATTGCTCGGTTTATACAAATTCTGTAGTGCGCGTTTGTAGCTACTCTCTACCCAACCGTTGATTAGTCTCTCGGGAACAAGCCGTAAATAACGGTCAACTATATGAGAGAAGCTATTCGATGGTTTTCGGCTTGCGATAGCGGGGACAACATTGATTATTTTGTCACCCTGTAAGTAAACTTTAAGCATAGATTCTTCGATAATAATTCCAGTTAATGGAAATAGTAATAGTATAAATTTTCCAAGGTTTAAAATTAAAAGAATTTTGTTCCTGATAGGGTTCACGTGTAGTTTTGTTAGTATGTGGAGCCAGAGATATTTCTGAATGTAGAATAAAATTTCACATTTGCTAAGTTTTGTCATTGTATAATGGCGAGCTACAATAATTACTGAATAAAAATAATTTAGCGATAATATTTTGTCTCGGTTGCGAGAAAAGCTGACGTTGCACTTGCAACACGATGTAACTCTCTTTCTCTCTCTCTCTCTCTCTCTCTCTCTCTCTCTCTCTGGATAATTTTCGTCTTAGGGATCGTTCTACGCGCTTAAAATTTAAGTATTTCTTTTTTTACCTACTGAATATTTAAGTAACATAGGGGAGATAATAAGGAATGTGACGAAGTCTAAGTAAGCTAGTAATTAGTTCGTTAGAGATGCTGTAGAGAACAGATTTTACCTATGTTGGCGGTGCTGCCACACCCATGAAGATATTAGTTAGAAGTAGTGAACTGTTTACACCAATTTCGGAGGACCGAAGGTACTGTGGAAGTTTGTTTCCGTTACACTTTTGGCGGTGGATCATGCTAGATTCATTCTTCCCGAAATAATTACCGTTATCGTTGTCGAATGCCGACAGTTTTTTAACCGTGGAAGTTTGAGTCGTGTTAAATAGGTGCGTCCATATTTCCTTTGGTGATATTTTCGTACCTATGGTGCGGATCTAAATAAACCAGTTCAGGTGTAGTTCTGTGGATTACTTCGTGGATACAGTTACCTGCTGACAAACAATTATTTCGCTGTAAATAAAAGCTTTTTATTCTTTTAGTATTTAAAATTAATAAGTGATATTCCTAACTTGTGAATAGTAGAAAGAAGTAAACAGTGGATGGGAATTTACGTAATAGTGTAACATACAACCAGTTGTAAATCAATCACAACATAGCAGAGAGTACTTATGAACCGAGAGTTTTCTTTTGGATAATCGATTACAGTTTCAACGTCGATCAGATCGCCGCCGCAAAGACCGTTCACTAGCCCTATCCTAGGCGTGTCGTATAGCATAAGGGATTGAATCAGTATTATGGTAAACTGGTGCATTTACTGTTTTGTTTTTGATTTGCATATCCGACGAACATTAATAAAATTTCTGTGTTTATTTTTATGCATTATGTTAGTGTACATAAGATTGAACACGATTATTTTCTGCTGTTGTGGATATTTTAGCTGTGTTTTGAGTGGTTTTTTTATTATACATATATAAAGGTTAGAGATTATGTCAAAATTTATAGATTAGTACTTGTTCTGATAAATTGAGTACAAAATTTATGATGATTTTAGAAAGGCCGAATAAGTCATATTGAAATAATCTAATTAATCGTGTTTACTCTGTATTTATTGTGTGCTAATTTGTAGGTGATGTAAAATACGTGTTTTTAGTTTATGGACTTTACGACGTCTAATTGCAAATTTGTGTTTGTGTTTGAATATTTTAATGAGATCTTAGAACGTAAATATTTTTTTTTGTTTATTTGCGAAAGTAAAGTAATGACGTTCAAAGGTTTTCATTGTTTATTGAAGATTTTACGTAACTTTTAAATGGTTTAACGAAATATAGTATTTTGAATTTGAGAATATTTTATACAGGGAGGATTGAAATAATTACAAATGGTGAATTAAAGTGATATCTTGTTTGAAGAATAATCAGATATTGAAATGCAGATTTACTAAAGTTTTAAATCATAACATAACGTCAATTTATGAAGTAAATCGGTTGATGACCGATCAGCTGTTGCATTTTGTGCATACGAGGGTCATGCGAAAAGTTGGCAATATTTTTGAAGAATTTTTATAGGAATCGACTTTTCGATTGGAGACCTAGGGCCTGCTTTGCCGAACAGGTAAGCGAAGTGAATTATTTGTTATGAAATCTAGGTAACTTATTTAGGAATTTAGGTATTACCTCCCGATATAGACGTTTGATAAATTTCAGGATTTCATAGACTTTGATCGCGTTTGTTTAGTTTTGTGGTGACTCATTTTTTGTTTTAATTGAATGATTGAACTACCGTATTGATTAGTATTTTTGGGTTAGTTGAGCTAATCATTGTTTGACGTAGGTTTATTGAAATATTTAATGAGTGTTAGTTTTATTTCGCATTTGCGGCTTTTATATATGACGCTTAAGATGTGATTGAAGGTTAGGTAAACTTTGGGTGAAGGTTTTGTAGTAGCGCTTTTAGTAGTAGAATGGTAGGGTTTGAGTGAACGTTTTGGTTTCCTGTTAGGACAATATAAGAACTGTTCATGACGCTTTCTATATATATGTTTCTAACAGGTGGTGCCTTTTGACATTTTACGACATTTTGACGAGCCGGATGCTCTAGTGAGTATTTAGCCTGTAACATTAACATATTACAAATTAAAAAATGTTAGTTAGAATATGATTACATTGGGCTCTATACGTAAAGTATTTCAACTGTTTTACTGTAATAATGCTAAATATACGGAATTCTGCTAATCGTCTACAGTGCTGATGGTAGCCGTTAAAATTAATATTAACATAATACAAACACATATGTACCGGAACGTGCTAATAATCTGCAGTGTTAAAGGTAGCTATGGATGTTCAGAAATAGAGCGCTCGCTTTAAAAATTTTAGTTTAAATATATGTCAAACAAAGGTTAAGGACTGTGCAAATAATCTACAGTTCTGGTTAATTTGGTTAATCAAGTAGAAAAATAAATTCAAACTTATGTTTGCTGAGCAACTATAGTGATTACGCTATCACATGGCAAAAATCTTCCGTTGACTTGAGCTGAATTATTGCGTTTTTATGTGTCAGGCCAAAAGGTGTCCCTTATAATACAGCAAAGATAATAGCGGTCTATAACTTGGAGCAAGTCTGTAACAGCGTATTCGTATAGAATGAATGTAAAAGATTAAAACTTTTTATTATACAAACTTTTTGAGCAACTTACAAAATCTGTCAATTAATGACTGTGGTTTTATAGAGTTAAGACATTCACCGTATAGCTGACCTCGCTCCGTCAGACTTGTTATTCAAAAATTTAAAAAGTATCTCAGGAAAGCGTTTTGCTTTTGATGAAGAACTGAAAGAAGCTGTTAAAGAATATTTTGCAGGGTTGAAGCAATTTGTTTCTGAGGGTATGGAGCAACTGAAAAAGATGGAATAAGTGTATTGTGTTCCTTATGCTTTTTTCATGGCTAAGATAACATAAAAATACGCCCTCGTACCTCCAGTATACAGGTTATAGCAACAACGAGGCTAATCTTGAAGTTCCGCCAAAGTATTTAAATCTAGGGGCAGTGAAAATGAAATTACTGCTGTTATCGAAAATCAAACACCAGAAAATCCTGAAAAATAATTCGCTATGAGACACCGTCTCCAAAGGAAAATATAGAACCAAGAGAAGCAACAACTCCACATACAATACAATTATAACCGCTGCTTAAGTTCATACAGAAATTTCTAAAAGATATATCTGTTCACCGTAAAGATGGTTCCATTTGCAGAAAATTCTGTAAACTCAGTCTTCACTACTGCCTTCCTTCTCCTTAGCAACTAAAGGTAGTGCTGTTAGAATTCTAGAAGAAATTTCTCCTTCAAACTGCAGTCAAAGAAGAATTGACAGCAGAAAAGGAACGCTGAAAATCTGAAATTCTAACCTCAACTCCTTTTAAAACGGCCTAGAAGAAAAGGCGAATAAAATAACGAACATTACATATATTATACCCTACATATGTTTGATCAGACATAGATATTTAATTGAAAAATATTTGATTCGAAGTCCAGATTTTTCGCCTTTAAGAAGAAAGGGGTGGCAGAAGAATACAAATCTAGGCCAATGAAAATTAAACTGCTGTTATCGAAGATCAAACATCAGAAAAGCCTGAAAAAATAATTCGAAATGAGACACCGCCTCAAAAGAAAATATAGAACCAAGAGAAGGTTAATTATGTAAGTGAGACGTACATACCCAAATGTTAGTTTATAAAAATTAAGCACGTTTTGCGAGACTTAAAACACGTTGAAATAAATAAATTGTCAAAAAATTATTCTGTCATTATGTTAAACAATTTCCACTATACAGTGTGTCCGAGATTCAGCATGCATGTATAGCTATATTCGTTAATATTGAAGATAGAATGTCGGTTAAATGGGGAAAGTTTTAGAGAATTTTATGGCTATCATTATGGTAAAGTCAGATTTGAAGTAACTTTTATTTGTTTTGAAATAATTGAAGAAAACAAAATTGTACATTTTTCTACCCCTGTAGCTCTTTTATTTGAAGTCTGACAACATTTTTTGTTTTGTACATTAGTATGACACTTTTAAAAGACAATTATAAAAAGTACCAAAATTTATCTACAGTCATTTGTTTTTGAAATACATACACTAACTATTGTTTTCATATGGACGCCATCTTGCATTTTTACATTATCGAATAATATTTTTATCACCTTTTCAGCGATGTATCACATGATACGAGAACTATCAAAAATTTAAACCCTTGCTAATTTATCTGTTTTACTTACAAAATTTAATACATTTCTAACTTTTGTTTTGGACACTATTTGGATTTTACATTATCGAATAGTGGATTTTAAAACCTCTTCTACAATGTATTACATGATATGAAAATGTAGAAAATGTGTGGATTGTAGAGGGGACATATCGAGCATATTTTATGATAGTTACTATTATCGGTTTTGTTTTTATTTTAGTTATTAGAAATTACAATAATTAGGAATCTAATTGTATAAATTTTTCATTTATTAATCCATGCCTTCTCAAGGCCTACTATTTCAATTTTATATTTTTAAATTTTGATAGTTGGAAGTAAATTCTCGTATCATGATACATCGCTGAAAAGGTGATAAAAATACTATTCGATAATGTAAAATCCAAGATGGCGTCCATATGAAAAACAATAGTTAGTGTATGTATTTCAAAACAAATGACTGTAGATAAATTTTGGTACTTTTTAAAATTGTCTTTTAAAAGTGTCATAATAATGTACAAATCAAAATGTTGTCAGACTTCAAATAAAAGAGCTACAGGGGTAGTAGAAAATGCACAATTTTGTTTTCTTCAATTATTCAAAACAAAAAAGTTACTTCAAATCTGACTTTACCATGATGATAGCCATAAAATTCTCTAAAACTTTCCCCATTTAACCGACATTCTATCTTCAATATTAACGAATATAGCCATACATGCATGCTGAATCTCGAACACACTGTATTCTCTGTTGGTTATCTATATCTACCGTAGAGAGAGACATTTCGATAAAATACATGTGTTGCCATGGTCACCTGTCAAAAAACCGATTTTGATTGGTTACAACGTATTGATGTGAAATTTTCACTTGTAATTTTGTTGAGGTCACGAATATTTTGAAAATTATCCCGAATCGAAGACGAGGGCAATTTTCTTAAAATATTCGTGAAAAAACTTTCAGGAATAATTTACGCTCGTGTGGTATTCGGCAAAAAAATTTCACACCAAAATTTGGAATAGAATTATAAATCAAACCTGGCATTTTAAATTAATTTCACTGGTTCCGAAGCCGGCCAAGTTATTGTTGTTTGCCTATTATGTTGATTTATTATTTTGTTTAAACGGTTCTGTGCTTTGAAAAGTACAATTTATGTAAATATTGCAGAGTTGAGCCACGTGTAAATATGCCATCCTAATTTAATATATTTAACTAGTTTTATCAAAGATTGCGAACAGAGAGTGTTAGAGCCTAATGGATTGTTTAAGAAAATCGAAGAAAGTCTGCTGTAGATGTCAAGTAAATATGGCTTTATGCCTACAAAAAATTGAACAAAATTGTTTTAAAGTATTACATATATGGTTTAAAACACAGACATCTAATTAATTCATCACCTTCCTATACACCATTAGGAAGGCAGGATGTTAGAAGAATTCAAAGAAGGTTTAAATCTTGTTATGTATGTAAATCTACGTTTCACATATAATTTGTTAATGCACAATTAAACAAATTGTGCAATTTGTGTTTTAGTTAAATTAAACTTGATAGCGAATAATAAATAATAGTATATTATTCAACGAACGTATAATGATGGCTATTATTCACGACGTGAGTTTACGGCCACGATCCGCAGGCGAGTGGCCTAAATTACTAGTGAATAATAGCCATTATCCGCAGTAGAATACTATACTTCATCCACGACTACTAAATATTTGTTGAAGTTTTTTGTTGGAAAATTTTGTTACATTACATACATATTTTTAGAAACACTATTTTATTCTAACAAATATTTCATACAATACATTATTGTTAATTTATATACAGTACATAGTTATCGAAAATTACAATAATCATATAATATCTCATAATAATTAAGACAAAAATCTATGTATTTAGCTTAACAAATATCACGTATCTAATCTTACAAAATGATGCTATTTATTTATAGTTATTAATAATTGTAGTGTTGGAACAATTGGTCAAGTTAATCGCAGGATAGAATTAACATCAAAACTAGTGTTTTGGTGACTTAAAACATTTGAATTATATGTACATTGATTCGTTTGGTTTACTTTTGGTTGAATTGAAGATGATATTTTGTTGCCGTATCGGCTTTATTTTGACGGATTCGTCTATGTAGCCTTCTGCTACGGCGGTGGACTTTCATCCATCGTGTCTTTTAAGAGCAGTAATATCGCCTGCGTCAACCAGTATTGTTGCTGAAGATCTGCGGAAACTGTGCCCAGAATATTGTTCTGGATTCGGTAATTTGAGGAAAGCAGCGATATCCTTTCTCATTTTGTAAATTTGTTCATCCCAATTCTCTGAGTTGTACATTTACCATTTTAGTAATTTAAAAAGAATATGTCACTGGTTACATGACATGGTCGAAGACTTATATATCTTCATATTTTGTAAAAGTTATCCGTAACAGTAAATTTTTGTCTTGGTATTTGGCACATTAACCAAAAGCTGATCGAAGACCTTGTAAATGGGTTATTTTCATTTCATACAACTCATTACTTCTGCATACCCATTACTCCATTATTAAAGCAACCTTAAATTGCAGAATGTAATGAAATAACTATGTGAAAGATTTACTTAATATCTTACCTTTGTTGCTAGGTATTTATCATCAGATGCTTTAGTTATTGATATCTTCGCTAGAAAAAGTTTTCGCTTTTTAGGCTGAAAATTTTCTGATTTTCTTTTAGTAATGCTCTATAATCTTCTAAATTTATACCTTGATGTAAGGTGATCGTACTTTTAAGCATTGCCAGTTCAAAAAATATTCATAGGCCATATTATATACTTTCCTTGACTTTTCCTGCAATAAATTTAATGGGGCAACTTCAGCAGCTTCTCTAATTTCTGGTGGTGTTAAAGAAAAGTCATTTTCACTTTCTGTATCCATTTTTAGTTCGTTTTTAACACAATTTAACACAAAATATCATAACATTGAGAAATCTACGCGCACAAACAATAATGTCAACAGATTTGAGTCAAATTTGTTTTGTTTAAAAGCTAGTTCAATTTATAAATGTTTCGAAAAACATGGTATGTTAAGAAACAAATATACGACACGCACATTCGAAGTCGCTGATGTCTCAGTGTAGATGCTCCTTGTTCCAAACGCGTCGTTCGAATCTGGTCTAGAAAATTCTTTTTTAATTTTTTTTATGTACAGAACTGAATTGAAAATATTTAATGGTTTACACGATAAAATTTTAAAAACCGATTGTTTATAGCAAAACAATATAATATTATAGCTAAATCAAGGAAGCATCCGGCAGCAGTGATTAATGACTCATTAATCACTGCTGATAATGTATTATTAGGTCGAGCAAACAGACGTATAATGGATACATTATACAATAGTCGTGGATAAAACCATTAATACTCAATCAAACTACATTAAACCATATATTTTAAAAGCAAAAAAATGCTTTTCAACAGTGCATGAACTACTATTTCTAATTAAAAAATACAACTTTATGTCGTAACTTTTAAATTATAGACGATAAAATTTATCTCATATGAGCAACGGATTCGAATTAAAAAGTGACTAAAGAACGTGTTTACCGATAATTATAAATAAGTGTTACTCAAATTTTCGAAAACTCAAAATTTTCATTTTGTCCCATAACTCGAAAACGGTTAGACGTATCAAATTTTACTTGGGATCTGGGTTTAACTTTAAAAAAACCCAGGACACCGACATCAGATTTTCTATCTTGTGTAATAAGGGCACTTTTCATTTAAAACCATTTAAAGGTACTCTACCGGTACAGGTTTAACAATACATTGCAAAAGACCTTTTTGGAAAAAATGGTAATATCTCAAAAATTGTGGAAAACTTCCGGTTTAACCAAAATCTTAACAAAAACAAATATATTTGAGTTGAATCGGCCTTATCCAGTCGATAAGAAATCCAAAATTTCAAAACTGTATGTTTATTAAGAAGTCATAAATGTCTAATAGGAGCTCTGGTTGCGGACACTGCATGCCTCCTGAATTAGATGTGAAAACTATATAAATGAACGTCAAATCAGTCCGCATTCGACTATATTATACCCAACAGTAAGTTTGATTTCATTTCTTTAATTTCCACTTTGTGGGTTGGAAGGTCGAATGTTGTTCTACACCATATATTTAAGTAATTATATTAAATTAATTTTTTCTATCCCATTACCATGTATGCAAAGTTGACTATAGTTTTGAATTTTACGGGTCTTTCCTAAGTTCTTAACCAGTTTTGGCAAACTTTATACAGATTTCGTGTTACCGCATCCAATGGTTTGTTTGGTTTAATTAAACCTGAATCCGTTTGGTATAAAATGGGCGTTGCTCACTCATACAGTTTTAATATTATCATGTGATCCGAGGTTCTACAGAGCTGTCTGGTATTGCTAGTGAGATCTTCTTTTCGTTTCCATTAAACTGAAATGCAGCTTTAAGATTAGTTTTTGGTGAAACGACAAGTGTAAAACTGATCTCTTTGCAATACCATACAAAAAGAAAGATACTCAATTTTTGATTTGACATTTAATGAGCTTAGCAACAGTGAGTGAGCAACATTCGCAGGTGATCATCGAAAACTGTGTCTCGTTGAGTTAATTTGTGTTAATTTTATAATGAAGCACAACATCAATCAACAATTTCTCGTTGATATTGCGAATTTCAACGTAGGCCCAACATCCTCAAAGACGATTCTAGAACAGTCCACCGAAAACATTGGCTACTCGAAAGAATTGATGCTGTGCTGATGAAGATCAATTATCACATACCGTGAAATCGAGATATCGTTTTGCGCTTCAAAAATTTCCATCTGAAAGATTCTGGATTATCAACTAGGTGTAAGAAAATTAGTTTCCCATTGGACCTCGTGTCTTTTAACTGAAGAGTAAATCCAGTTTCGCGTCAATGGTTGGCGAAAAATTTCGAGTTTCAGAAAAGGGTCTCAAAAAGATTTACAACATCGTAAATGATAACATGAAAGTAAACGGTATTCCACTGTTTGGATATTTCAAAGAGAAACAAAATCTGGTGAAAATTATCCTTTGTCACAGTGTGTCCAAGAAAAGCAGATCAAGTAGCTGTAATTCCGTTAGAGGTATCGATCTTCGTACAAAATGGTTTTGAAAACAAAGTACATTAATCCAATGTTTAATCTGATTCATTGGATGTATCAAAACAAGAACAACATCCCTCGCACATACCACAATGAGATAAAACCAGGAATTTACTGAATTTATAGATTGACAATTTTAAAAGCTCTAGATTGAAACTTCTAGTATGTTCCTTTTTATTCTCTTACATGAACCAGTTAAGGTCGAAGTTTTATTTGTTTCTTGAGCGTTTGCCTAATGAAACCTTTATTTGTCAAACAATAAAAACAGTCATGTAAGGTTATGATCTTTCTAACATTTGATCCTTTTTAATGAGCATATTTAATGTTTACGTTGCTGTAGGGCGAAGCACGCTGTACAAACTAAGCCGGAGGTCACCACTCCAGTGAATGCACGAAACCCCAACAGACCAGGTTAAGTGAGTTAACTGCGGTGACCACTAGCTACAGTAAATTTGATCACCAGCTGAAGACGGAAGGACAACAGCGACCGAGGAGGACACGGTCGACTGCGTCGCCGTCTTTATCGGACTCGGTTACGCCCGAGCGATGGCATGCAAAGTTAGAAGGCAGAAGTAGTGAGACTTTCCGCCGTCGTTACCTCGCCTGCTCAAACCCATTAGTTTAATATATTGACTCCTCGGAGATCGATTTCGAAAAGGCCCTACCTGTCATCCGCAAGTGGCGTTCGCTCAGGCGCAAACCACTATAGATCTGTGAGTGATCCTCATATGGTTCAAAAGTGGTTGTTCTTTTCAGGTAATCATACAAATGTCCGTAGCGAAGACTGGTGATCTAGCTAAGTACACAGCATGGATACTTTGTTTCAATTCTATTCTGGTAACTCTGAGACATATTCACGGATTTAACAATCTTATCATTTATTTCAGATACGCAGGGCAGCATCGGCCACAACCGAACCACAACAGGACAATCCACACACATCTCCAGCAACAACAAGGTCACCACGCTTCGGCGTCAAAAGTAATTCACGTATAGCTTGTATTATAAACTGTTTCATGATCTACTATTAGATTGTTATAGCACTGATTTTCCACAGAAAGTATGTTTCCTTTAAACCCATGTCAGGTACGATTGTGACAACTTATATAATGGTAAAGTAAACTTAAATCTCAGATACACCACTTTTTGTCTAAGGTTTGGACCAAACACGTAAACATTGTGCTATAACAGCAAATGTATAGAGAACTAATGAAATCATACTATATACCACGTATATAAATCAATCACAAATACGTATTTGTAACAGTAGGATAAAATATAATACACCTCAAATGTGATTTATAAAATCTACCGCTCTTAAGAATGAAGTAAGCGGTTGTTCTTGATTACTGTATATACAATAAACCTTTAAATAACAAACCACACATAATCACGATCATAAGAATTCATTTTATTAGCTTAAATGATAAAAATAGATAACTAAATCGAATCTGTCTATTCCTGTATCATTTGTAGATTAGACTATGCTCAAAATGCCTACCAATAAGTAGAAAGCTCGGTATCAATCTTATGTGTACAGGGTGGCCAACTAAGAATGCGAGTACTGTATCTGGGAAATTATCCATCGTAGAGCCTTGCAAAGAAGTTTCTGAAATGGCCGCTAGGGGCGTAACTGCAATCTTGAAAAATGATGTTTCTGTGAATTCTGCTATATTAACTAATAAAAATAACTGATCTTTAAAGTCGAGGATAATCTGAACTTTTTGTTTGACACTTTTGACGTATGTATAAAAATAAAGTGGTGGGGGTATTCAAAGGTTTCCTTAAATAACCCCTGTATCTTCGAAACGCTAATCCGATTTTAACAAACTTAGGGCGTTGAAATGAGCTTTTCTTGGGCTACAAATGTTAAAATAATTGAAGTTTTGTTATTTCACATGTCGTCGACATTCCGACAGAAACGGTTAATTTTCGCAAAAAATTAAATGCATTGGTATGACTTTTTTCATGAACAAGTAGCTAAATGATGCCTAAACAAGCTCGCGAAAACCGCATCTCGATATCTTGTTCCTAAAATATCGGCCAAAGAAAACTTTATACGAAAATCCCTTAAATTTTATTTTTTAACTATATTTTTCTGGAATTGTTTCTAATAAGTTGTGGCCCTAAAAGGACCGATTTAAAGGAGGAAGGTTTTAATGCCCCGTAAATGCTCGAAATGCTGACCATCACTCTGTGCATTGTAAGCCTCTATGGGTAGACAAAACTGCAGCTTCAATTTCGGCTCTGAATAGGTTACCTAGAAATTGCGATTTTAAATGTTTGTAAATTTACACCAGAATAAAATCACCCTTTTGAAACTACGGGCAAGTAAGCAATGCTAAAAGTTATACGAAAGGCCTATTTTTGTTTGTTTAAATGCATATTCACTATGGATATATGAAAATACAATTAATAGAAGTAGGCAATGGAAACAGATACCTAAATAAAACATACATAATCCTCAAATTGTCAATAGTTGTCAATACTTTTGCAGTTACTTTGTGCTTTCAAAATGCGTTTTACGAATAATGAAGCTGTTGATATGCTTGCGGTTTATTTTGAATGTCTTCAGAATGCCGCAGTAGCTAAAAGAGTTTACGCGGCTCGATATCCAAATCGGCGTCCTTGCGATGTAAGAGTTTTTCCCCGATTAGTGGCGAGCTTACGAGCCAATGGTAGTTTTCGGCCTACGTTTCAACGGCAAAGAATTGGAAGAACACAAGAAAATATTAACCGTGTACTGGGCTATATTGAAGGAAATCCTCATGTTAGCACAAGAGCATTATCCACTGAGTTGGGCATATCACGGAAAACGGTTCAAAATATTTTGAAGGACCATAGGTAAGTTCTAATGGCCATCAAAATATATAGGTATTCGTTTAAACTTTTTTTAATTACTTTAAGAATGCACCCATATTATGTTGTTTTGCATCAGGCCTTGAAAGAGGAAGACTTTGATCGAAAGTTAGACTATTGCCATTGATACGCGAAAATAGAGAACGTTTATTTCAAATTCTTTGGACCGATGAAGCCACCTTAAGTAGTGACGGGAGAGTCAATCTGCAGAATATGCATTATTGGTCTACAGAAAATCCCCATTGGTTGCGTGAAGTTCAGCGCCAAAGACGTTGGAGTTTAAATGTATGTGGCATACTGGGAGGAGAATTATTGGGCCATATTTTTCGAGCAACCCCTAAATGGCAATGTATTTCTTGACTTTTGGCCAATCAATTACCGTTGTTGTTGGAAGATGTGCCTCTGGAAACAAGGCAAAAATTGTTTTTGCAGTTGGATGGTTCAGCACATTTTGCTATTAATGTGCGAGAGCATATTAATGCAGTATTTCAACAGGGTGGATTGAAAGAAGTCTGTTTCCATGGCCTCCGCAATCGCAACGCAATACGTAACATACTGAGAGCCGAAATTAAAGCTGCAGTTTTGTCTAGTCATGAGGTCTTCAGCAATGCATAGAGCGTGATGGTCAGCATTTCGAGCATTTACGGGGCATTAAAAACCTTCCTCCTTTAAATCGGTCCTTTTAGGGCCACAACTTACATAATAGAAACAATTCCAGAAAATATAGTTAAAAAAATAAAAATTTAAGGGATTTTCGTATAAAGTTTTCTTTGGCCGATATTTTAGGTTAGAAACAAGATATCGAGATGCGGTTTGCGCGAGCTTGTTTAGGCATCATTTAGCTACTTGTTCATGAAAAAAGTCATACCAATGCATTTAATTTTTTGCGAAAATTAACCGTTTCTGTCGGAATGTCGAACAAAGCCCTCTAGCGACGACATGTGAAACTAACAAAACTTCAATTATTTAAACATTTGTAGCCCAAGAAAGCTTATTTCAACACCCAAGTTTGTTAAAATCGGCTTAGCCGTTTCGAAGATACAGGGGTTATTTAAGAAACCTTTGAATACCCCCACCACTTTATTTTTGACATACGTCAAAAAGGCCAAATTAAAAAAGTTCAGATTATCCTCGACTTTAAAGATCAGTTATTTTTATTAGGTTAATATAGCAGAATTCACAGAAACATCACTTTTTAGATTCAAGATTGCAGTTACGTCCCTAGCGGCCATTTCAGAAACTTGAAAATATTTTCCAGGTTTTTGTATTGGTCGTTTTAGTAACTTTTTTTGCGCAAGCCCTACGATTAATAGTTTCCAGATACAGTACCTCGCATTCTTAGTTGGCCACCCTGTACATGTTAGATTTCGGACATTTGTAATTTATATATTAACAAGTAATGTTAAGTATAATTTTAAAGTTTGTAGTGTCTGTAGAATTGCCGCTAACGCATTTGTTAATGTTGAAATTCTGACACGAGCGTAACTATCATTGCGTATTGTTATTTTTCCGAATCTTTTGAAAGTTGAAATATTTTCAATTTAATAATTGTTTATTCACAACAAGAAAGATTTGATATGATTTTAACCATTGGTAAATGCTATGAAATTTTTTACTTGCTTCAAGAGTGTGCTCAGAAAATACTCTGAGCGGTGCATCCCGATAAAAAGTTTTGAAAGGTTACTTAAAACATTTCCTGATACTGGATGTGGCTTATCCAAAACAACTAAAGTGTTACAAATGATGATGATAATGAGTTTTTGGTATTAGGTTCCGTTGTTAAAAACCAAAATACTAGTACAATAGTTATTGGAGAAACAGGAATTTGTCAGACTAGTGTGGAGGATCTTAAAGAAAAATAAATACCACCCATTTCATATACAAATACATCAAATGTTATATGGCATAGACTTTCAAAACGTATTTGTTATTCCTGATTGGTCCTTGATCAAGTTAGTGACAATGAACATTCTTTTATCGACTTCAAATATTTTATTAGTGAAACGGCATAATTTCCATTATTACGACACCGAAAGTAAATATTTATTTAATACTGTTGATCGTCAGAATATTTAGATAGAATTTTCCTGATAAGTAGATTTGGAAGGTAGACTAATTGCTTGTCCACCTAGATCTCCTGAAGTAACATACGTGGTTTTCTCTTTTGGTGCTATATCAAAATTTAGTTTACAGACACCTAATCACTGCTGATGATATGAAAAAAGAATCAGAAATGCTTTTGAGACGGTCACCCTGATATGTTGCAAAACGTAAGATATGCCTTGGAAAAAGAATAAGACTGTGTATTCAAGAAGATGTACATCATATTGACATTTATTGTAATTTTTAAAATTTGTTGAGCAAATTATTCACCACATAAATAAAATTTTACTTTCTATTGTGTACATGCTTTCTATCCTTACTCTATCAAACTGTTGCATTACTAAAAACGCAATCGATTTTTAAAGTTTCATTAATTTTTCAAATTGAAGCTGGTCGGTTTCACTTGGACGAGGCAAGCATCGTCAGAGCTTGAAAGGTGACAATTTGTTGTTACGGTTATCGAGAATTTGTAATACACTAAAATCTACAGTTTAACATTTTGTAACTTAGTGTGTTTTATACACTAAAACAAAAAACTATTTATCTAGAGGTTTAAGCTGGCTTAACTATAAGTTTTATAAAAATCAATACTATTCGTGTGTTTGTCGTCTTATTCATACACAGTACTACAAACTGTTCATTTTAATCGCATATTTTTCTGTTTGTAACGAACACTGGTTGCTTGGCAATTCGATGATGAGAAAGTAATAAAACCACCACAGCGCATCTGTCACAATTTTTGTTTTTCCTTTATAACGAATTTTGCATATGATTAAGTTAAGGAATCTATACCCATCAAAATGGTCTAAGGACAAAGGTAAAAGTATGTTTGCAAACGTTAATCAAAATGTTTTGTGATTATAGCACACGAGATTTATTCTGACGATTTCTAGATCCAGTTGACGATGTTTCTTTTCTTTTGTTAAACAGTTGTGTTCAGTTAATGACATTTGTATGGAAACAGTGTTTGTGTTATTTCATTACTCATTTTATGCGTATTGAATTAGGAAACAGGTTGGGTGTTAACAGTGTCTTAAAATCAATAGAGCTGGAAAGAGTGCATCTTAGGCGTGATGTTCAGTTAAGAGCTGTGGGCATGATACAGGAGGTATGACTATTCGAGATGCGGCGACTGCTATAAATTCTTGTAAAAGTACCATTGGGCGCTTGTGGCAGCGTTATCAGGAAATTGGTGATATAAAGGAAAGCCACCCTGGCCCCAGCAGAAAACGAATGCTATACAGGACAGATTTATTCGAATCCAATGTCTTCGTAACCAAAATCTTACGGCCAACCAGCTAAAGACTGAGCTCAAAATGTCCATCAAGTGGTCCTCAGTGGTTAAACTGTCAGAAATAGGTTGCTTGAGGTTGATCTCCACTATCGACGTGCTGTTAAAGGTCCTGTGATTTCACGTGGCAATGACACGGAGACTAGAATGGACCGAGGATCACATCAACTGGCAAGAACAAGACTGGGCTCACGTGCTCTACAGATGAATCTAGATTCGGTTTTAGGCCTGATTCTAGAATACTAAGGGTGTGTAGGAGACCTGGAGATGAAAATTGTTTGACAAATGTTTAGGAAGTTGATCGGTACCAAGGGGGAACAGTTATGGTTTGGGCTGGAATTGGAATTGGCCGTAGAACTGAGCTCGTTTTAGTTGAAGGCTTTTTAACCGCAAACGCATATCGGGGCACAATTCTACAACCTGTTATCCTACTATAGATGGAACAAATTTTTACTAATGCAAGTCAATGGTCGCCCATACGGTGCGAGAACAATTACAAGTTTTTACATGAGCACAATATTGTAGTATTGCCGTGGCCGGTGCAATCTTCGACTTGAATCCCATAGAACATGCATGGGATATGCTGGGAACACGTGTCCTGAATCAAGGCATGGTGTTTCAAACAAGGAAGAGTCTCAACTTGTTTACAAGATGAGTGGCAAGAAATTGATCAGAATGAAACAGACAATTCGATTAGAAGTTTATCTAACAGGTGCCGAGCTATGATTAACAGTCGAGGTGGCTATACACTGTTTGTTTTTGTTGTTAAAGGTTAAAGATTATTGTCTAACTTTATGCTTTGCTTCATCGTTGTGTCATAATACTTCCACTAGTTGCAACAACATTTATTTTAGCGTTATCGCCATGACCATTCTGATGTGTGTATTAATAGAAAATATCTCCAAACGTTATAAGCTAAGTTTTCTGAAATGTACAATTATGGAAAGTATAATTAAATGAATTAAGGAAACTTACTTACGTTAATGTCATTCTTAAATCAATTGTTGTAATGGTGAAGGAGAATAATAAATCTTTTGACTTATTCGAAGATAAACGCCTTCGTTCCTCAAAAATATCCGTATATAAATGCAACACGACGAGCGCAGAAATATGTTACCATGGTGGCGTTGAATTCTCATCACGATACCCCAAGAGATTCATTTTAATCAGGTATTTTTCTGTTTGTAACGAACGCTGGTTGCTTCGCAATTGGATGGTAAGGATTAAACTAACAAAATCACGGTACTGCAGCTGTAGTGGTTTTGTAAGTTGATTCTTAAGTCAAATTGACTTAAGCAACCAGCGTGAGTTTACAACAAGAAAAATACCCGGATTAAAACTGACCCTGCACGTATATGCTAAGAGAACTCCACGCACAAATAATTTTGTGTCCCCTTTATAATGAATTTTACATATGATTAAGTTAATCCATCTTTTAATAGAAAACCGTAATCGTTATGCAGAGTGCATTTCAATGACTTAAGGAATATACTTACGATTGTAAATGAAACGTGGTCATGGTGAAGGTAAGCAATAAATACTTATTATATTCAAAAGTATGTCTTCCTTCCTCAAACGTAATTTAATATTTAATTCGTTTATATGATTTAATAACTGTAAATGCAAATTTGATTATAATGCTTTACCATAATAGTGTGTAATTGTATATCTTAAAGCTTAATAATCGCTGTCGTTTTTAGCGCAAGATGTGCCTAAGTGTAACAATTTAAACCTTAAAATCTGATACTTAGGCGTAGGTAAAATCGTGTAATGTCTTTTCCTTCTTGTATATTTGATTATCTTTAGGTTCTGACCAACATTATAAATAATATTAGTATCTGCAGTATTCGCGTTTCATATTTTTCAGAAAATGCGCTTATTAGTGAACAAAATTTATACATGCTTCTAATAGCGTTATATTGGATCAAGGAACAACGCGGTTAAAACAAACGCAGTTAAAACAGTGTGGTACACGTAGTATGCAAGGGCGCGATCAAAATATCCGACACAGCCGCTCTTATGAAACATGACGTTAGTAACCATTTGCCGCAACACGTGATAGTGTGGCCATACTAAATATAACCTCAAAATTTAAATTTGACGTTTAATATTTATGAGTGGAAAGAAAGTGGGACGCTCTTATGAAACATGTCGTTAGTAACACAATTTGTAAAATAAATTGAATAATTTTTCAATTTTTTTATGTTCTTTGTCTAGTTTCGAATAATTTGGCCACTCCTAAACATTAAACGTCAAATGTCAATTTTTGAGGTTATGCTTAGTATGGGCGTACTACCACATATGTTGCAGGAAATGGTTACTAACGACATGTTTCATAAGAACGGCTGAGTCAACGGTTATTGATATCATTGTATTAGTTGTTTTAAAGATGTGAGTCTCACTAATAAATGGAGGCGATTAAGGTAGCAGTTTCACATTGGCTACTAGTATAATAACGATTTATTCAAATGACAATAAAGCACTGAATATTCTCTTTAAACATTTAAATAAAACCGTTTGACTAATAAAACGTATGTTATCGACTAAAGTAATTGCAACCTTCTATGTGGCTGCAGAAACGCACCCGAACCCAAAAATAATTAATTTTGCACTGAACACCATGCGGTCCCAATTTGAAAGTAGCCTGTAAAAATAAAGAGTAGTTCATGCCACGTTCTCTAAAAATCGGATTGAGATTGGACGAGTCTGATGGGCAGAAGTTCACCTCGGAACCCAAGAATCATTAATTTTGCATGGAACACGATCAGATGCCAATTTGAAAATAACATCAAAGAAATAAAGATTAGTTCATATCACGTACTGTAGAAATCGGAATGACTTAGGACAAGTCTCAGGTCAGAAATACACCCCGAACCCAAGAATAATTAGTTTTGGAGTGAACATGATCCTAACTTGAAAATAGCTTCTAAAAATAAAGAATAATTCATATTAGGCCGTCTGAAGAGCTTAAATAGGTCAGACTCAGAAAATGAGTAATTTTGCAGTGAACAAGTGAAAATAGCTGCTAAAAATAAAGAATAATTCATGCCACGTATTCTAAAATCAGATAAGTTAGGACCAGTTCGAGGATAGAATACACCTCGATTATCTTTAAAAAATAAAAATTTCAGATCTTTTGATTTCCACTTTGTAAGTTGGAAGATCAGATGTTTTTAGTCAAAGTCAAATTTTCATAAATTGGATAATAAAAGTACCCATGTGATGCAGACTACATGTGGCACTGTTAAACTAATTACAAGGAATGTGTACCTGATTGAATTTAATGTGTAATTATTTAAAAGTACCTCAGTTTTATAGAGTTAGGTTTTAAATGTTGCATATTACCTTAATGATAATTCTTTTAATTGTAGGTGGGTACTCGTTAGGTTAAGGACATTCAACTGATAAACAGGCTGCATAGTAAAGAATTTCAGAGATTATTATATTATAGCGCTTAAGGCCTTCTAGACCCATGGTTTCTTTGCCCTAAGGGCTGGCGTTTTCTATCCGCGCCACTATCTTCTCCCACACTTCCTTGTCCTGGACTGTTTGCTGCCAACTATTTTACTACGGCCTTTCTCAGGTTTTCCCTTTCGCTAGTAGCATTCTTACTCTCCATTACTTCCAATTTCTTAACCTCTTTCTTGTTCATTACCCAGAGTTCAGATATGTAGATGACAGATGGGAATATTACCGTTCTATTCAGCCGTATTTTCGCTGGGATCTCATCGGGTACACTGCAAAATTAATTATACTTGGGTTCGGGGTTGTACCCCTGCCCCTCAGACTGGTCCTAACCCGTTTTGATTGTTAGAGTATGTGATGCTAATTATTATTTATTTTTCAAAGCTATGGTCAAGTTGGGATGTCATCGTGTTCACTGTAAAATTAATTATTCTTGTGTTCAGTTGTGTATTTCTGCCCCTCGGATTCGTCCTAACTCATTCTGATTTTTGGAGTACGTTACCATTTTTTTCTTTATGTTTAGAAGCTATTCCCTAGTCGGGATCATACCATGTTTAATGAATAATTAATTATTATTGGGGTATTTCTGCCCCTCAGACTGGTATTATCTCATCCCGGTTTTTAAAGAAGCTTCTTTGAAGTTGGGACCTCACCTACAAAATTAATTATTCTTGAGATCGGAGATGCATTCCTGCCCTTCAGACTGATCCTAAATCATTCTGGTTTTCCGAGTAGGTGACATGAATTATTCTTTATTTTTAAAACTATTTTCAGGTTTAGATCTCATCGTGGTCTCTGAAAAATTAATTATTATGATGTTCGGGGGTGTATTTCTGCCCCTCAGACTGGTCTTGACCCTTTCTGATTTTTCAAGTAAGTAGAAATTAATCTTTATCTTTAAAAGCTATTTTTAAATTGTGATCTCTTCGTGTTCAATGCAAAATTAATTATTCTGGGGTTCTAGAGTGCAATTCTGCTCCTCAGACTGGTCCTAACTATTTCTGATTGTCAGAGTACGTGACATAAATTATTCTTTACTTTTAGAAGCTATTATCAGTTTCGGAGCTCATCGTGTTCATTGCAAAATTATTTATTTTCATTTTCAGGGTGTATTTTTTCCCCTAGCTCTAAGTAAATCTGGTTTTTAAAATACATGATATGAATCATAATTTATTGCTAGAAGTTATTCCCATGCTGAGATCTGATCGTGTGCACTGAAAAATTCTTTATTTTCTGGTTCGGGGGCGATCCAAGCCCATTCTGATTTTTATACGTGAAATGTATTATTCTTTAGTTTCGGAAGCACTACCATGTTGGGATCTCATCGTGTTAACCGCAAAATGAATTATTTTATATTTAGGGTATGCACTTCGGACTGGTCCTAACTTATTCTAGTATTTCAGCTCCCAGAGCTTTAAAGAGAGTGGTATATATTATTTCTACGCTTTAAAAGCTATTATTAGGCTGCGATGTTATCGTTTGTTTACTGTGCAATTAATCATTTATACACAGCCATGAAATAACCACTTTATTTTTGTCATCAAGCGCTTTTATAAAAGTTTTAAGCAATAAATTCTGCTAATTATTAAATTTTATGTTTACCTGCTGGTAATTACATTAAGCTTCATCCTTCTGTTATTAAAAAAACAAAATCCATTATACCTAATGAAAATTGTATTAAAGTCTTAACCGGAAGCGAATTAAATTATAAATTCATCCAATAAACTTCATAATTTAACCGTGCGGTTATAAGCTTAATATTAAAGATAAATGAAGGGTCAACGTTATGATATCTAAAGCTTTTATCAGTGATTTAATTCTAGGTTAAACCAAAAGACGCAAATTTATTGGATAATCGTTTAGGCAGAGATTTCGTTCGGTAGTTTCAGAATTTAATTTAATTTTCCAATTCAGTTAATTAGCTCTAAAAGTTATTCATTTTATGTATTTATTTAGCTTGTATGAGATACACAATCTACATATTAGGTAATTCAATAATTAATGTACCTAATATAGATAACGTTTAAGGATCATTGTGCAGTCGTTTACCCTAAAGCTGTTGGTATCTGTCATTTTTTGCATGAACGCAATTCGGTTTTAAGTAAATTATACTGTATATCATATAAGCCTAAGATACAAAGATAATACAACATTTGATCTAAAAATACCTAGTAATTGGACTAAAACTTATATGTTAGC
Source organism: Vesta saturnalis (assembly GCA_036346205.1). Classification (NCBI taxonomy): domain Eukaryota; kingdom Metazoa; phylum Arthropoda; class Insecta; order Coleoptera; family Lampyridae; genus Vesta; species Vesta saturnalis. Next base: position 5,430 of record JARFJB010000041.1, on the reverse strand, counting down.
ATTTGTCAAGTTTAATCAGAGGAATACGTAATATGTGTCAGTTGAAGTTATGCTCGATGTACAATAAAAATGTCTAATGGCAATAAAAGATATTTCTACCTATAAAGTGGATAATTGTGCAACCTCCTTTCAATATGTTCACAATTACAATTGGTATCGACACGAACACAACAATAATGAATTCTGTCAGATATATATTTAAATATTCAAGTTAGATATGAAATAATTAGCGTTTATATTACAAAAGTTATGTAAAGTTGTATAATCTATAAATATGTATGTATGTATATATATATATATATATATATATATATATATATATATATATATATATATATATATATATATATATATATGTGTATGTATATATATATATATATATATATATATATATATATATATATATATATATATATATATATGTATAATGTGCATTGTTACGTAGAATTATATGTAAACCCTACATTATGAGGAGAATGGCGTCATTACTGCGCTGGCGTAGTAAGGCTAAAACAGAAATTTTGGTTTTATCGTGTTCATGATACCAGACAATTGAAATTGTTATGATATACTAAGTTATGTTGCTGTTAATATTCCGTTGTCATTGTTTTCATCTTCCTGAAATTTATTTTACGGAAATATAACCTCAACCAAAATTCTAAATTTCTAATACCAATGCAGTCACTACTGTTCTAGTAAATGTAACTAATGTGAGTTATTTCAAACAAACAGAACTTTTGAAATTCTAAAATATGTTAATAAATGCCCTCTTTGAAATTTAAAATCAACAGGTAGTTATTATACAATATATATATATATATATATATATATATATATATATTTATATATATGTATATATATGTATATATATATATATATATATATATATATATATATATATATATATATATATATATATATTATAGTCATATACAATTTGAAATTGCTACGACGTTCCAAATTAAATTAACAATTTCATCAGATGTTTTTATTCCATACATCATATGGCTTTTTTTCTCTGACTTGTTTCTTTTTTCTTTTTTTTTTTTTTTTTTTTTTTTTTTTCTTTTTTTTTTTTTTTTTTTTTTTTTTTTTTTTTTTTTTTTTTTTTTTTTTTTTTTTTTTTTTTTTTTTTTTTTTTTTTTTTTTCTTTTTTTTCCTTCCTTTTTTTTTTTTTTTTCCTTCTCCTCTCCCTCTTTTTTTTTTTCCTTCCTTTTTTTTTTTTTTTCTCCCTCTTTCCTCTTTTTCCCTCTCCTCTCTCCCTTTTCTTTTTTTCCTTTTCTTCTTTTTTTCTCCTCTCCTCTCCTCTTTCTCCTCTCCTCTTTTTCTTTTTCTTCTCCTCTTCTCCTCTCCTTTTTTCTCCCTCTTCTTCTCCTCTCCTCTCTTCCTCTCCCTCTTTTCTCCTCTCCTCTTTTTTTTTCTCCCTCTCCCTCTCCCTCTTTTTTTCCTCTTTTCCCTCTTCTCTCCTCTCCCTTTCCCTTTTTTTCTCCCTTCTTCTTCTCCTCTCTCTTCCTTCTCTCTCTCTCTCCTCTCCTCTCCTTTTCTCCCTTCTCCTCTCCCTCTCCTCTCCTCTTCTCTTTCCTCTCCCTCTTCTTTCCCTCTCCTTTCTTCTTCTCCTTCCTTTCTCCTTTTCCTCTCCTCTCCCTCTTTTCCCTCTTTTCTCCCTCTTCTTTCCCTCTTCTCCTCTCCTTTTTCTTTTTCCCTCTCCTTCCTCTTTCTCCTCTTTCCCTTTTTTTTTTCTTCTCCCTCATTTCTTTTTTTTTTCTTCTTCTTCTTTTTTCTCCTCTCCTCTTTTCCTCTCCCTCTCCCTCTTCTTCCATTGTTTAAATTAGATGAATTACTCCTAAGGATTAGTAAATTATAGACTCCAATTTCCAAATTTCCATGTATTTTAAGACTTATCAAGAAAAAGAAAAATGTCAAATTTCTTTTTCTTGTAATATCTTTGTTATATTAGACATATAAATTTTATTTGCACTTTCTTAAGATATTTTTTATGCAGAATTTAAATATCAATTTGGATTTTTTTTGCACTTTCTATTTTTAGTTTCAACCCAAATTAAATTTTTCTTATGGAACGACAAGTCGGCTTTGAAATAATTGATCGTGTTTTTATCCTCTTTACAATGATATAGCACATGTACTATCTATTTTAAAAACAACAAAGAAAATTAAAAAATGTATTTTATTAAAGACTCTAACAATAAGTAGGCCGTGAAACATGAAAAACAATAATAGATAACAACAAAAGTTAAGCAGGTAATAGTATTGGAGATAATTATCCAATTATAAAAGATGTTCAAACAATTTACCATTCCGTTCTAAACATAATTGTGCCCTGCGTAGTGTCGACGTATTGCTCTGCGTAGTTTTGGCGTTTAATGCTACCAAATGCTGCAAGAACAGCTTCACGAAGATCTTCGGCATTCTCAAATGTTTGCACGTACACTCGATTTTTTACGTAGCCCCAAAGAAAAAATTCCAAGGGTGTTAAGTCTGGAGATCTGGGTGGATAAAATCGGCCCTCGATTACCAATCCATGAATTTGGAAACCGATTATTAAGATATTCGCTGATGATGTTTGAATTGTGGGGGGCGCCATCTTGTTGGAAGCAGATATTAATATTCTCAATCAGTGGTAAATCATCAAGTTTATTTTCTAAATCAGTTTTAGTAAATTCAAATACCTTTCACTATTTAATGTTTCGTTAAAAGTATGGGCCCAATAAGTTTAGCGCCTAAAATGCCACACCAGACGTTAAACCAAATCTCACTTGATGCCGACTTTCCTTAACAACGTGAGGATTTTCACGGTCCCAAAAGTGAACATTGTGTCGATTGAAAAGGCCATTATTTGTAAATCTGCTTTCGTCAGACCACAAAATCGTAGCTGGAAAATTATCCTTATTCTCACATTGATTAACATACCATTGGCAATTGTAATCTTTTCCCCTGATCTCCATCTCTAAGTCCCTGCAGAATGGTGTACTTATACGGATGATACCTGTGACGTTTTAAAATTCTTTCTGATGTAGTTTTCGAAATACCAGTGTTATGTTCAATTTCTCTAACAGATGTTGAAGGATTTTCGATAACTGATTGTAATACATTTAGTTCTGCATCTTCATTCCGTAATTTCGGATTTCTAGTAGGTTTTGAAAATGAACCATATTCTTTTAAATTAATTACCAAATTTCTGTAGGTACGAGCACTGAGCTGCCTTCTTTCAGGATACAGCCTCAAGTACATCCGTTCAGCTTCAAATTGTTTTTATGAGACAAGATGTAACAACTCAACATATCAAACTTTTCAGTATTAGTAAATAAATGCCATGTTTGATACAAAAATATTCTGGAACGAATAATTTTTAAGTGACATTAAATTCGATTGTGTTTATATTTTAATTTAGGGTTGAAACTAAAAAATAGAAAGTGCAAAAAAAATCCAATTGATATTTAAATTCTGCATAAAAATATCTTAAGAAAGTGCAAATAAAATTTATATGTCTAATATAACAATAAAGATATTACAAAAAAAGAAATTTGACATTTTTCTTTTCTTGCCATAAGTCTTAAAATACATGGAAATTTGGAAATTGGAGAGTGTCCTATAATTTCACTAATCCTTAGGAGTAATTCATCTAATTTAAACAAATCTGTATCTTTTATAATAAGCGAGATCCCCATGCTGGGACACGTTGCATATATATATATATATATATATATATATATATATATATATATATATATATATATATACATGACATCTAAGCTCCGTCAGTTTGTATAGGAAAATGGTAAAATATTTTTGAAATCTTTTTTTATTATCGTGCAAGTTCATTAAGAGCACGTTTTAAAGTTATTTTAAAATATGCAGGTGGTCCATAAAATTTTACGCATCAAAGTTATGAAAATTTAAATGGAATACCCTATATATGATTATATTTTCGATTCTGTGGACTAAATAAAGGTCACTTACTGTTATAGTCCCTATACCTAACTCCACCTGTTGTCGAGGTATTTCATTATTTGTGAGAATGTAGATCGAAATTCAAAAGAATTTTCTGTTTTACGTACTCGAGAATTTTTTCAAATGTTCTTCATTGTTTGCTGAAAGCATTAAACTTTAAAATCCACCAAGCTATTATCACAAATTTATACTGGGTGTATAAAGACTCAGTTACTATTTTGACCAACATTAAAGCCAATTAACTTCCTTATTTTAAATGGAACACCCGTATTTATCACAATATTTTTATTCTAATTTTAATTCCTACAGAAATGTATTAGAATTCCCACTCTAAAGTGGAGGTCGTGGGTTCAAGTCCTCAGTTAATCTTTTACTGTATGTGCTTTAAAAGTTAATTTTAAATAAAATACAATTAATTATTATTAAATTGAACTTCTGTCGTTCACTAAACCAATTTCTATATATATATATATATATATATATATATATATATATATATATATATATATATATATATATATATATATATATATATATATATATATATATAAACAACGCATACGTATGAATCGCATTTGTACCAAGAACTGTGGGTGGTATTATCTATAAAACGTTTTTATTGGTTGAAATGTGCAAATTCGTATCAGTTTGAGTTGTAGTGCTGCATATAAGTTTGGCATCTTTCAATTCAACATTGAAGTGTTTGTGTAACAGAAAATTATCGGGTTTATTACAATTATTTATACCACATTTTTTAATTTTCCTGCACGTTTTTGTTGTTTGTTCAGGTGTCAAACAAGAAAAACACACCTTGTTCAACGTAATAAATGACCACCTCTCGTCCGTTGTTTTTATGTTTTCGACACTTACTTAGGTGTTGTAGATCTAATTTGCAACAATTACATTTTTTGTTGGTATCGTCAGTTTTGGTAATAGTTAAAGTTACACCTCTTTGTTCTTTATGTCTTGAAAAATGTTCAGTATCATTTTCATTGTAAAAAAAATTAGGAATTTGAACCAGATGTGCTGAATTTGCTTTCTTCTCTAGCCACAAACTGAATTCAGCCAACTTAGGTAGTTTTAACGTTTTATTAATAATAAACTCAGTCCAATGTAATTGTTTATTTAGAAGTTTCCTGCATTAAAATAGGATTATGTAAATTCTCTGAGCCGTTTATTGTTTTTATCGTTCCAATAACATTTTCTATTTCATCTGAGAGATTTATCAAAAAACCTAAATTTTCTGATTTTACTGGTGACAGATTTCTTATTTTATCAATCGGCATCGAAACAAAAATTTCAGTACGCCAAGTCTGTTTTGGAGTGTACTATGACCTGATCAACCTTATCAACCAGATCAGCCCAAAATCTGTAATTTTCAATTCACCAACCACAAAGAAGAGGCCTAAATTTGGAGGAATTCGTCTATGATAACGTATCTGACTGAAATTTCTAACGCAA